>CM033114.1:17976514-18032849 GCA_019321725.1 Paulownia fortunei
TTCAATTATCAATTTATGTTCAAGTTGAGTTTTCTACATTGTTCTTAATGCTTTCAATTACTTGGTCACTAATTGAATGATTTGCTAATCATACTGACCCGATAGGTAATATATGTGTCAAGTTCTATGTGTAGAAAACCATAAATTGCATGTGAGATAGGAATATACTTACATGGTTTGTGTAGTCTTGTTGGAGATCCATAGAACCTAATGAATTGTTGATTGTTGTAATTCACACTTAATTTTTTCTTTGTCTAGATAGAGTTTTTCTGCTTGTTACTTCTTCTAGTACCATATCCATTAGACTCTATTTCCTCTGGAGGTTGCTTTTAATCCATTGCTCTAATAAGAGGAGAGAGGATGACACTTAACATGTTAAGCCTCCATGTATTGGGCAATAACTTTTTTTGCAACTCTTGTGGAAGTCCCATTTAGTCAGGACGAGTTGGAGTGCAACTGCTCATGTTGGAGGATCTTTATCTAGGTGCCACTGAGTCAGACACTTCTAGGGTAACAAGGTAGAGGCTCTTAAGGCCATTGGAGCAGACGCTTTAGGGAAAATTTCTAGCGGAGACTCATGAGGCCACTAGGGTGGACGCTGAGGCGAAAGCTCTTAAGGCTGCAGATATGGATGCTCTTGGGTTCGCTAGGGCAGAGACTCCTAAGGCTTCTCGGGAGACAACTCTTAAGGCTAGGGGCATTTCTGGCAAATGCTGGGGTAGACACTCCTAAGGCCACGGGGGGGACACTTTTAGTGGATTCTCCAAAGACCGCGAGTCTAGTGGTCACTTTTGGCATATTTTGAGGGTCGTTGCTTTGCTCCACTTTTGTTAGTCCTTTATTCTTAGTGATAGTTCCTCAATTGGGAGTTACTACTCCGGTATCACACGAGCGTATTGGTGTTGAGACCTAGAAGATTGCTCGAGCGAGACCACAATGGGCTACTGATCTACTCCGTCTCCATAGCCCCCCATTCTGGGTGGGCATGATGAATGCTTGTTTTTTTTGCTCGTGATTGGGTTTGCATCCTCTATGTCCAGGTAGGAGTTCCTTTAGACGGTGCTAAAGTGATGTCTTGTGTTACCTGAGGTTCATATGCGAACAACTTCTATTGAATTATCATTCCTAGCAGCTTTTAGATAGAGAGGTTCATGCTTGCAATACAAAAAAAAACCGTTAGGGGTTATCTAAGAGTGTCTCGAGGAAACCCCTCTTATGCTTAAGTCAACAATAGTTTTAGAGAGAAAATAGTAACTGAATACGCTAAAATGAGCAAATAAATTACGTACCTTGTTTATAAGGAGGATGAGAGTATTTATACCTGTTTAAATAGGACATGGACAGCATGGTCATTTGATATGATCAGGGTCTTGTGAGCCTGTATGCCTATTAGGCTAATATCTAATATTCTGGATCGTACAAGCCTCTTACATGACTTGGGTCGCTTGAGTCTGAATACCTTATTGGGCTAAAGTTGGATAACATTTGAGCCTAATTTAAAATTTGCCCATCATATTAACATAGTTATTTGGTTGTATAATTATTCTTATAATCTCGCCACTACTTTTTATTTCTCTATCTACCGAGGCAATATTTAGGAGGAGCATACAATGATATGGTGCTCTATAAATTCCTCCCAAATCTCAAATATACATATACATTTGTTTACATACACCTTACATATCCCTAGGCATACACTGAGAGAGTACTAGCTTGGTCTTTCATTTTTCTTTCTTTTGTTTTTCTATTTTTTTCTTTCATCAAGTGACTGTTGCCACTCCCACTGTGTATTTGAAAATTGCAAAAAATTAATATAAATATCAAATTATTGACATATATAAAAATTAAAGTTGTGCAATTTACGTAGGATTGAGAGCTTTTGTATAATAAACAATTTCATCCCCAATAATTGCTTCTGCAAGGAATTAAATCCATGTCCTTGACTTTCATATCAATTGTTGGATCACGTACTTCTTTTGTACTAAAAACTATAGTTGTTGCCAATGATGCAACTCAAATATTTAAATCATAAAGTAGCACAAGTGCTGCTTTTTTATTGTGGCTCCACCACAAGAGTAATTATTTTTGTGACAACCAACAATCTCATCCCAACAATTGTCATGTGACCCACCATGAGAGCAATTGTTACCATAAAGGCCAACAATTTATGATGTAGCACTATCAAGTGGCGAAAATATCAAACCTCATATTTCACCATATTTTCAAAAGTTAGAAAAATCTTTTAAAACACTTTCCATGTGCCATTTTTAGTTTTCAATTTTTTTTTGAAATATATGGGCATTTAAAAAAATGTTAATGAACAATATAAGTGTTGTTGTAACTTAATTTTCTCAATTATATCTCTAAACCATTGATATTGCTTTTAGTGATATATCTAGAAACTAAAATAGTACCCATTATATTTGTTTGGAAACTAAAATGTGGTTAGTTAAGGTAGAAATTTTTAATTTTTTTTTTAAAACTTAGTGTTCATTAAACTTATTTGTGAATCTTATATTTACACAGAGAACACTAAAATCTAAATTACATATCTCATAAAATTTAGTGTTTTGAGTTAATTTAAACTCACCTTAAATATTATACTCCATCTCTTCCAGCTATTGTTTCTATTTTCTTTTAGAGAGTGATTAGAAAATACCAGCTTGACATTTTTTTATCTTTCCTTTTATTTTTATCTTTTTGACTTTTAACAAATGATTTGTCCATTCCCAATATGTATCTAAATATTACAAAAAATTAATATGGTATCAATTTTTTTGAGAAAGACAAAAAATAAAGTTGTACAATTTATGATCTAGTTTTATCAAGAGGCGTAAAAATCATTCTTCATATTCTACTATATGTTTTTGAAGGTAGGAAAATCTTTTAAAAAGTTTTCAAATGTTTCCAAAGTGTTTCGGCGTATTAAAAAATGTGAACTATACCCTAATTTTCTTACATAGTAACTTAATTTTCTCAAGTATACCCTAATTCATTGATTTGCTTTTAGTATATTTAGAAACTAAAATAGTGCTCATTCTATTTGCTCCAAAATATTTCTCTGAAATCAAATGTAAAAACGATAATAACAGGGCTAGGTTTCAGAGAGATAGAAGAGAGACAAATTTACAGAGAGAACTGATTATGACAATATATGTTTTATATCTCAACAACTAATGGTTTATTTTCAAATAAAAGTTCCCACTGAAAGTCATTTGATTCTGGCACCTAACAACCAAATTATTGTTCATGAGCCAGATAACGAAGGTAGGGCACGATTTTTTTTTTTTTAAATAGTAGATAAAGAGATATTTTTTTTTTTTTAATGAGGACAAAATCTAAAATTTTAAAATTTTATATTAAAATTTTATATTATTTTAAAAAATTATGAAATTAAAGGGACAAGCACTGCCGCCGGCCCCTTCGCTCCGCCTTTAAGCACATTTTTTCTACTTAATTATTAGCAGAATCCATTACTATCCAATTAAGATAGGAAGCTACAACAGCTCACAGCCCATCGTAAATATAGTAGCTAAATGATTAGCATCTCATGTAATTGCAGTTGCAACTATCTAAGAAATGCTGTAAAAACTTCTTCATAAACAATGTTGGTTCCACGGCAAATCATCATTCTCTGCTCAAAATTTTTTGTGCACATACAAAATATATTCCCCTTTTCAATTCTTCTTTAATTAGTTCACTTTCACATTATGTAAGTTTTTTTTATACTAGAAAGTAATATATGCTTTAGACGTAACAAGAAAATTAATAAAAATATTAAAGTTATCACTGATTGTAAATATTTATGTAAAAATATTTTTTTGATCCAATAATGATTATGATTTTTATAAACTTAATAGTGGCAAATATTGTTAATAAGTTGCTCAAATTAAAAATTAATGACACAAAATACTATAACTAATATCCTTGTTTGTTGTAGCAAGAGGTCAAATGTAGCAATTTTTACCATGAATAATATCATTGGTCATAAAGCTCTGTTACATATTTCTATTATTTAACTATTATTTCATCCGATTGTAGGTAAATCACAAAAAGGAGATTTTACGTGTATCTAGTAGGTTAGCATTGCATTATGTTCTTTGGTGCCTTTATTGTTTTAGTTTTTATTTTTTTTTCTTCTGTTGATGCCATCTCTGATATTCACAAACAAACACTTGCAAGATTCTCAAATCAAATGAAGGAAAAATTGAGGAATCTTTCACATTATGGTGTGAGAAATTGTCATCTGCTTATATATTTTGTAATATTTTATCCCCAATCATAGAGGTATGTCTTAAAAAATAATGTTGCCCACTGAATCATGCCATTGTAACATTTGAACAACCAAATTATTGTACTAGAAAACTGATGAGTTGTTTTATACCAACTATTTTGATATCCTCTTTATTTAGTATTTTATTGATTTTCAAGGATTCTGTGTTGTTTTATGCATTTTGTGTAATTGAATAGATACAAAAAAAAGAGAAGGAAAATTGGTAATGAATACGAAAATTCTCCAGAAGTTGAAGAATTAGTGTCGCAGCCCCAGAATTTGATGTTGCAGCCTTGAAGTTCAAAATCTTCAGTTGATTTTGTGTCACGGCCTAGGTTTCCTGAGCCAAAACACAAAGAGGACCTTGAAGCGGCATCATTTGCTAAAAGTTTGTCTAGAGAATTTCATGCCGGGGCCTGAGAGTTTCGTGCTGCAGCGCCAATTAAAAAAAATTCCATATAGTTTAATGTCGCGATGCCAATCTGTCGGGCCGCAACTTTAATCGGCGAAAAATTTAAAAAATAATTTTTAAGCAGGTTTGGGACTTCTTTTTGAAGAGCTATAAAATCCAATATCTTTCACGAATCGAAGGACTTCTTTTGGCTGGAGAACACTTAGAAATGCCAGAGGAAAGCAACACAAGGCTTGAAGATTCAAGATTGATTTTTTTTTTCTTCAAGATTTCAGAGTTCTTTTTTTTTTTTTTTTTTTACTTATCTTTTGTCATGAATTCATATTTGTGTATGAATTTGTTAGACATGATTAGGAGTTGAGTTTTTCTAATCTAGAGTTTTGATATAACCTAATGAGGATGATTTGAGTTTATCTTGTTAATTCAATTCAATTGAATGTTTATTTTCTCTAGTTGAGTATTCTACATAGGTTTTAATGTTTTAATTTCTAATTAATTGGCCACTAATAGATGAATTGTTAATCATATGGATCTGGAGGTGATGTATTTGTTTAGTTCTACGTGTAGAAAGCCACACAATTGCATGTTAGGTATGAATATACTTATATGGTTTATATACTCTTAATTGATATCCATGGAACCTAATGATTTATTAATTTTTTAATTCATATAAAAATATAATGGGTTAGTAATTGGTAAAATTTTTATTAGATCTTAGAAGAGGCTATTGAATAATTGAAGAATTATGGACTATCAACTAGGAACATAAATTGAGATTGGTGCAATTGATTGTTCAAGTTTGACTAATTATGGTGAAATCATAAACTTTAGATTTTTAAGTTATAAGAAGTTAGTATGTATTTACTTTCAAATCTTGGTTAGTGTTAGTTTAATTTATTTCATTTTCATCAACTCAAGTGTTTCATTTGTTCAAATAAAATTAGAGTTAACCCAATTTTGGTATTTAATAGTTGATCAGTCCTCATGGGAATAATATTCTATTCATCATTTTATTACTTGTTAACTATAACGTGTATTTGTTTTTCATAACATCCATAATAAGTTTTTGGCGCCGTTGCTTGGACCGTTTAATTTTATTAAATTTAATTTAAATTTTCTCTTTTATTTTCCTTTTATTGTTATTTTTACTTTTTCCAGAAGTTATTCTTAGGTGCAGGAGAAAATTTGGAAGTGAAATCTTGATTTCTTTTGACTGAGAATTTGAAAAAACTTGTAAATGAAATTGAAAGAAAAAGAGAGAAACCTCCAAACCAGCGCAAGACACCAAATAACAACAATAATGCACCACAACAAGCAGTTAGGATGAACAACAGGGCGCTTTGTGATTACGAATGCCTTTGGTTAATGAGAACCTTACATGGATTGTACACCCTACCATTTAGGGCAACAACTTTGAGATCAAGTCGACTATCCCCAAATGGTTCAGGCTAATCAGTTTTGTGGGTTAGCCAATAAGGATCTGAATGCACACATAGCCTATTTTCTTGAAATCTACGATACGTTCAAGCGCAATGTGTTACTAATGATGCCATTAGATTGAGGGTTTTTCCTTTTGCACTTAGGACAAAGCAAAGGGTTGGTTGAACTCATTACTACCTGGGCTAATCACCATTTGGGCTGACTTAGCTCAAACTTTTCTAGCTAAATTCTTCCCACCAGCTAAGACGATGAAGATGTGGAATGGCATCACCACATGTATTCAATATGACATAGAATCATTGTATGAGGCATGGGAAAGGTACAAGAATTTGTTGAGGAGATTCCCACATCAAGGCTTACCAGAATAGTTGCAAGTCCATACAATATATGATAGGTTAAGTGGCGTAACCCAAACTTTAGTATATTGCTAATATGTTGAGAGCAAGACCTCACAGTTTATTGTCTAGCAACTCTGAGACAAACCCTAAGAAAAATGGGCAAGCCATTAATCTTCGTTGTAGTAAGGGGTTGTTGGAACTTGAAAGAAAAGTCACTGATCTAAAGAAGCTAGCAAAGGAGAGCATAGTTGAGGAGTTTGCTGAAACACCTAATAAGAAAGTTGAGAAATTAAAGTTAATGTTGTTTCCATAAAATCCTCTACCATATGTGTCACCCATCAATATTTTCTTAACTCTTCCAGAAATAAAAGCTAGATAAGAATTTTTCTAAATTTTTGGATGTCTTTTAAAAATTTTATATTAATATTCCTTTTGCAGATGATTTGGAGCAATTGTCCAGCTATGTAAAGTTCATGAAAGAGATCATTTCCAATAAAAGAAAGCTGGAGGAATATGAGACACTGGCGTTTATTAAGGAATACAATAACATCTTGCAGAAAAAGTTGAAAAACCTAGGGAGTTTTATGATTTATTGTAGAAAATTCATTCTTTAAAAAAGCTTTATATGATCTTGGTGAAATTATTAGTTTAACACCACTCTTTATGTACAGAAAACTAAAACTTGGAGAAGCAAAGCCAACCACAGTCTTACTACAACTCGCTCATAGGTCCATTAAGTACTCAAGATGAATAGTCGAAGATATGCTGGTCAAAGTTTGATAAGTGCATATTTTGACATATTTTTATATTAAATCCTTTATACTTTTCTTGCTTTATTCTTGTTAATATTCTTGTTTTATTAATATTTTGTGTTAGGGAATAAATGGAAGCATGTTTATAGACTTGTGAAGTTTTTGTAATTTGAGCATAACTTCATGATCAAAAGCCCTATGGACTTGAAACTTATTTCATTTGAAAGCCAAGAGATAGAGGTACAACTTTTTCTTTGAAATCTTAGCCCAATTCAATTTTGATGATAGCAGAAAATTCGTCCAAGTAGTTGCACAAAATGGATCACCAAAATTCGAATCAGAGTTCAGCCCAATATTGACTTATTTTACCAATTGGGTTATATCTCTTGAGCCCAAATTTATTTTGGGCAAAAATTTGGATATGTTATACCCAAGAGGTAAATAAACAAGTTTTTGGAAGACAAGATGGTGTGAAAATGTATCAAAATGGTAAAAACATAGGCTGCAATTTGCTGCTGCTGTTAAAGGGCGGCTCTTGGACATGACTCGGTAATTTGACCATATCTCCTTCATCCGACTACCAAATTTGACAAGAGATATATGAAAATATATCAACGCCAAAAAATCTACAATTTTAATTCTTCAAGTATCTTCAAAATCTGGCTGTATCTGACCAAAAAATATAATTTAATTCAGTGGGTGAGAAATTTATGTAACAACTTACCAACTCTTGGCAACTAGCATTCCACTTGATTAACCCCTCCATTATTTGTTTGGCCTCTAGCTTACTCCAAGTACTATAAATAGGTCATGTATTAAGCTTGTAAGAGGAAGGGGGTAGATGGTTTCTTTAGGCTAAGTTATCTAGTTTGTATGTTTTCTAGTATTGTAAGTTTTCGAGTAGTAATAGAAATGCATTCTCTAGTTTATCTTATATTTTTAGTCTTTGCTACTTTTATTATGTCTTTCTAAATTTCATTTTGTTGAGGAAAAAGAGTGAACCTCTTGATGGAGGAAGATGAATGGTTATAAGGGTAGAAAATATTTAAGTATGTCGTATTATTATTTTTATTTTTGAACAAAACCCTACTTGTTTTGTGGTGATTCTTGATTTATGTATCTCCAATGGCACAAAAAATACTTGAGTTCATTTAGCTTATTGTACAGTTTTACCCCACCAACTACTAATGTGAAACCTTGATTTGTTGTTGACGAAGGTGTGCATAAATGCTTGATCCCATAAATAAGTGTTGGTGTTAAGAGATAATTTGCAATAGTAAGACAATATCATGATTACCTTATTGCATGAGTTATTTGATAATATCTTCCATTGGAACCTTCATTATGTATGGATTCCAATTATGGCAATTAATAGAGGTAAAAATAAATAAATAATCATTTCTCTATCCAAAACTCAAGAGTGGATCCCTAATCCTCACTACTTTTATTACTTCGGTTTTTCTTTAGTTACAGCATACATTAATTGTTCATATATTTTGATTCACATAAACTCCATCTTTTTAGAAATATAAACTTGAATTCTTCAAACAACTTCCCTGTGGATCGACCTCGGACTCACAAGAAATTTATTACTTAATACAACCTGCACTTGGGTTTGCAACCTTAAAGTTGTAACAATTTTTTTGCGCCTTTGCCGGGGAAGGCAAGGTAAGTATTTAGGTCTGTTAATATTTTTCCTTTGAAAATATAGTTTGTTTATTTTCTTTATAGATATATGGTTATATGGTATCGTAGTCATAATTCTCGACGTTTAGTAAGAAATAATTCCGAAACTTTGTTTGGAAATTTATTTGAATCATCTCCACACACTTCCACCATAGCTGAAAATGAAAGTGTCAAGGATGAAAATGAGAATCAACAAGTGCGTACCATGCGTTATTACTTGCAACCTCTTTGAAATTCTTCTCCTTCTTGTTTTATTTTTTCTCTAAATGCAAATAACTTTTGATTTAAGTCAGGTATGATCCCTTTACTTCCTAATTTCCATGGTTTAGACTCTAAAAGCCCTTACTTGCATTTAAAAGAATTTGATGAAGTATGTGCCACTTTTGATGATCAAACTTGCACAAATGAGATTGTTAAGCTCAAATTATTTTTTTTTTCTTTAAAAGATAAAGAAAAAATTGGCTTAATTCTTTGAAACCTAGGTCAATTGGCACTTGGCAAGAAATGCAAGCTGAATTTTTGAAAAAATTCTTTCCAACTCATAAAACTAATGCTTTGAAAAGACAAATTCAAAATTTTTCTCAAAATTCGAATGAAGCTTTCTTTCAATGTTGGGAAAGATTTAAAGATTTGTTGAATTCATGCCCACATCATGGTTTTGAAAATGACGCTTAATTAGTTTCTTTTATGAAGGTTTAGCTTCCGAAACAAAATAATTTGTTGAAACAATATGTAGTGGTGAGTTTCTTGATAAAGAACCTGATGAAACCCTAGAATATCTAGATCATTTGATAGAAAACTCTTAATCATGGCATAGTGGTATTTCTTCCGAAGGTTCTATTAGATCTAATCTTGCTAATAGTAATAAATAAAAATATTATCTTAGCCAAGAAGATGATCTAAATGCTAGGCTTGCTAGTTTAACAAGAAAAGTTGAAGCCATGGAATTTTAAAAAGTAAAGGAAATCAAATCTGTGTAAGAGGAAGAAGTTTGTAGTAATTGTGAACTTTTGGGGTACTCAACCAATGAATGTCCAAACATTCCAGTACAAGCAAATTTTATGAACACATTCAAAAAACCTTTACATTCTCCATATTCTGAAACTTACAATCCACAATGGAGAAATCATCCCAATTTCAGTTGGCTAGATGATAATCATGCCCAACCACTGCATTCACAAAAACCGCCACACTTTCATTCTTATCCAGCTTCACATACAAAATCCATTGAGGAGACTTTGCAAGCATTTATACATGAACAAACAAAGACTATTCATCCCAAGGAGAAAGTTTTTAATCCACCTCCAGAAATGAAAAATAAAAATAGTCTTGACGACGAAGGTAAGTTTGAAGAAGGTAAGCGTGAAAATGATGAAAAACAAAAATATTTACCTACAGTTTCTCAAAGATTGCAAGCAACTCAGAAATTGAACTCAAATGCTGAAATTTTTGAAATTTTTAAACAAGTAAAGATTAATATTACATTGTTGGATGCAATCAAGCAAGTTCCACCTTATGCCAAATTTTTGAAAGATTTGTGTACAATCAAAAGAAAACATCATGTACAAAAGAAGGAATTTTTAACTGAAAGTGTTAGTTCAATCATTCAACAATTCAATCCATCTAAGTACAAAGATCCAGGTTGTCCAACCATTTCATGTATCATAGGAAACACTAGAATAGAGCGTGCTTTGCTTGATCTAGGTGCTAGTATAAATCTTTGACCTTTCTTAGTTTATGAACAGTTAGGTTTACGAGAACTTAAAACAACTTCTGTTGTATTCCAACTAGCTGACCGTTCGATTAAAGTTCCAAAGGGAATAGTAGAAGATGTGTTGGTACAAATTGATAAGTTTTACTTTCTAGTTGATTTCATTGTTTTGGACACAGAGCCTGTTGCACAAACACATACACAAATTCCTAGCATTTTGGGTCGTCCTTTTCTTGCAACTTCAAATTCTTTGATCAATTGTAGAAATGGTATTTTGTAGTTATCATTTGGAAATATGACTTTGGAACTAAATGTGTTTAATGTTTGTATACAACCTGCAGAAGATGTCGAAGTACAGAAAGTGGATTCAATTGAGGAACTTGTTCATGAATACTTTACTACTACTAACTCTTCAGATTCTTTGGAGACTTGTTTTAAAAGTGAAAATATTTGTAAAAAGGCACACACTAATACTATCTCTGAATTTTTGCAGGTATAAGAAAAATATTTTTGGAAGCCAAGGTTTGAAGAACTTTCATCATCAACAGTAAAATCTATTCCATCAAGTATTAAAGCTCCCGTGGTTGATTTAAAACCTTTGCTAATTAATACAAACTCGATGCATCTCAAGAAGATAAGTTGATCAAAACTCTGAAAATACATAAGAATGCTTTAGGATGGACCATTACTGATATTAAAGGTATTAATCTTTTCATTTGCACACATAACATCTATCTAGAGGAAAATGCTAAACCTTCTAGAAAAATGCAACGAAGGCTAAATCCTAATATGAAAGAAGTAGTGAGAAATGAAGTCATTAAACTCTTAGATAATGGAATTATTTATTCTATTTCTGATAGCAAATGGGTAAGTCCTACTCAAGTTGTACCTAAAAAATCTGTAGTTACTGTAGTCAAGAATGAGAATGATGAATTAATTCCAACTAGGACTGTTACTGGTTGGCAAATGTGCATTGACTATAGAAAATTCAACTCAGTTACTAGAAAATATCATTTTCCATTACCTTTCATGGATCAAATTTTAGAAAGAGTTGCGGGACACGAATTTTATTGCCTTTTAGATGGATATTCTGGGTATAATCAAATTGCAATTGCACTTGAAGATCAAGAGAAAACAACTTTTACATGTCCTTTTGGTACTTTTGCATATCAAATGATGCCTTTTGGATTATGTAATGCACTAGCTACATTCCAATGATGCATGCTTAGTATTTTTAGTGACATGGTTGAATGTTTTTTCTTTAAGTCCTCATAGATGATTTTTCTGTTTTGGGTAATTCATTTGATGATTGCTTATCTAATTTAGAAAAGGTTTTGATGAGGTGTGAATAAAAAAATCTTGTGCTCAATTGGGAGAAATGTCATTTCATGGTAACAACTGGTATTGTTCTTGGACACATTATATCATCAGAAGGTATTGAGGTTGACAAATCTAAAATTGAGTTAATTGCTAATTTGCCAACACCAAAGACTGTGAAGGAGATTAGATCATGTTTAGGACATACTGGTTTTTATAGAAGATTTATCAAAGATTTTAGTATAATATCTAAACCTTTGTGTAATCTTCTAACAAAAGACACTATTTTTGAATGAACTGAAAACTGTGAAAATATTTTTGTTAAGTTTAAAATCATGCTTACGTCTGCTCCAATCATGCAGCCTCCAGATTGGACTTTACTTTTTGAAATAATGTGTGATGCTAGTGATTATGCTATTGGAGCTGTCTTGGAACAAAGAAAAGATAAAAAACCATATGTTATTTACTATGCAAGTAAAACTTTAAATGATGCTCAATTGAATTATACAACAACTGAAAAAGAATTACTTACTGTAATTTTTGCATTGGACAAATTTCGATCTTATCTTGTTGGCTCACCAATTGTTATTTTCAGTGATCATGCCGCTTTGAAATATCTTTTGTCAAAAAAAAAAAGATGCTAAACCAAGAGTGATTAGGTGGATTCTCTTACTCCAGGAATTTAATGTTACTATTCGAGATAAAAATACAGTAGAGAATGTAGTGGCTGATCATTTGTCAAGACTTGTTTGTGATGACTCGTTTCAAACCACACCTATTAATGACACTTTCCATGATGAACAACTATTTAATGTTTCTATTTTACCTTGGTTTGCTGACATTGTTAATTTCTTGTGATAGAAAAGATGACATCGCATTGGAACTCTCAAGATAAAAAGAAGTTTTTGACTGGGGTTAAAAAAATTTATTGGGATGATCCATACCTATTCAAATATTGTCCGGATCAAATCTTTTGAAGATGTGTGCCTGACAATGAGATAGGTAATATTATCAAATTTTGTCATTCAGAAGCATGTGGTGGTCATTTTTCTGTAAAGAAAACTATTGCAAAAATCTTGCAATGTGGATTTTATTGGCCAACTCTTTCCAAAGACACTTACACTTTTTGAAAAAATTGTGAAAATTTTCAAAAGTTAGGGTCCCTTTCAAAGAGAAATATGATGCCCCTACACCTTATCCTAGTGATTGAAATCTTTGACTGTTGGGGTATTGATTTTATAGGGCCATTTCCATTATTATTTGATTTTCTTTACATATTGGTTGTCATAAATTATGTTTCAAAATGGATCGAGGCAATTCCTTGTCAAAACAATGATCACAAAATAGTGATAAATTTTTTGAAAGAAAATATTTTAAGTCGATTTGGAATTCGTAGATCTATTATTAGTGATGGGGGAAAATATTTTTGTAACAAAGTTTTCAGAACTTTAATGAGGAAATATGGAATCATACATAAAGTTGCAACCCCTTATCACCCTCAGATAAATGGACAAGTTGAACTTGCAAATAGGGAGATAAAACAAATTTTGTAGAAAATAATTAACCCAAATCGTAAAGATTGGTCTCTTAGACTTACCGATACACTTTGGGCATATAGAACTGCTTTCAAAACATCATTAGGCATGTCTCCTTATAAGATAGTTTATGGAAAACCTTGTCATTTACCTGTTGAACTTGAACATAAAGCCTATTGGGCAATCAAAATGTTTAACTTCAACCTTGATGAACCTTTAAAATTGCGCAAATTACAAATCAATGAACTTCAAGAACTGAGAAATAATGCATATGAGAATTCTAAAATTTATAAAGCAAGAATCAAAGATTTTCATGATAATAAAATTTCAAGAAAAATATTTGAGGTTGGTCAAAAAGTTTTGCTTTATAATTCTCGATTGCATTTGTTTCCTGAAAAATTGAGATCAAGGTGGAATGGTCCTTTTGTGATTGACATTGAGAATCCTAGAAATTATAACATATTCAAAGTAAATGGACAAAGAGTTAAACCATTTCTAGAAAATCAATTTTCACAAGAGGAAATTATTTTTCTTTCTAACCCTTGTTATGATTAGTGTTATATATACTCATTTTCTCTGACATTTTTTTTTCTTTTATTTTTTTTCTTTTTCCTGTTAAATGACGGATAACAGTACTCCGTGGCTATAAAATTCGGACTTGTCAGTTTCCCAAACAACTGAAATTTTGTACAAATTTTCTTTGCTTTTCTCATTCTCTTTTCTTGTTCTTTTCAAAATGGGTGACATTTTTCTTACTCTCAAGAAGCGATTTTCTTTTCTTCCTAAAAATAAAATTTTAAAAATTTATAAAATCAGGATTGAAAGATTGAGGATGCTTATACACAAGGGCATCTCGGAGGACATACGATGGATAATTGAAGCAAATGTAAGGGCATGTGAGTTTTCACATGAGTTTCCAGATTTGCTTACTAGATACATGTCTGGTTTTGGTAAAAACACATATTCAAAAAAAATGAAGGGCGAAAAAAATGAAAGTTTGTCATATTTGTGCTAGATGGACTTGCAACACAACGTTTCATTCTTTAGGAATGGTCTCTAAAAATCGAGAAGATAAACTTAAATTCATTATAGATGGGGTGAGTAAGGAGTCTTTAGATCACATTATATTGACTCTTGAGACGCATTCATGTGGATTAGTACAACGTGCAATTCTTGATTTATGGGATTATTTTCAAAATGAATATAATCTTTATAGTCTTGGGAATCTTATTAAAAGACCCTTTTTACCAGTTTATAAGAAAATTGAATGGGAAGTATGTCCTCGACCCATAGAGGGCGTTTAAGCCGTTACTGGATGTAAAACCAGAGGAAGATGTGAGCCACAATCATAACTACATATACATTCACGTGTAAGTAGGTAATTTTTAAATTTCATATGTGTCCTTATTTTCAACATTTTTGATAAAAAAAAAGACATGCAATAAATGCATTCCCTTTTCACACCTCAATAAATATCACCGTACTCACTCTATTTTTCCATAACTTATTTTCAAAAAGAAAAAAAAAGAAAGTTTCTTCAACTGGCAAATTTAATTCCATTTGTGTTTTTTGTGGATCCAATTTTGAAAAAAAATGGTGAGTTTATAGGGGCAGCCAATAACTTTGGTAGAACTTTAGCAGAAAGAAAAAATCATTTAGTGTATGGGGAAGGCAATTTGGGATTAATGAGGAGTGTTGCTATTTCTGCTTATGTAGGAGGTGTCAAAGTTCTGGAAATTATCCCAAAATCTTTAACAGTATAGAATATCACAGGTATGATAATTGGAGATGAGATAAAAGTATCACATATTCAGGATAAAATGCCTAACATGTTAAATAATACGGATGCATTCATTATTCTACCTGGCGATTTTGGTACACTGGAGGAATTATTCCAAGTTGTCTTTTGGGCGCAACTCAACATTCACCAAAAACCTATAGGTATTCTTAATGTTAATGGTTTCTATGATGGTTTGCTATCTTTTGTAGATCATGCTGTGAAAAAATATTTTATTTCAACTTCTGCGAGAAGAATCATTATTTCTGCTCCGACACTTGAACAGAACCTGATCTAGCATATGTGTCAGAACCTGATCTAGCCTTGGCCAATGTGGATTGGTCCAACAGGAACAATGGTCGAAAACATAAATTGAATTTGACTCTCAGTCTGTGATACTTATTGTTAATGATTTTATCTAATAGTATGTATTTTTTTTCCAGCTTTATTAGCCACATTTTAGGTGATATCTTTCAAACTCTACTTTCCTATCTATTTTTGACATTGGGGACAATGTCTCGATTAGGTTGGGGGGAGGAATAGTTGATATCATGACTTGTGTATTCAATGTGTGTTTTTCTAGTATTTAAAAATAATAATAAATAAATAAATAAATAAATAAATAAAAATCAAACATGTTTTTTTTATGGGTCCATTGAAAATATGAAAAATGGTGGCTGAGTAAAGGGTAATTGTAACACTCTTGAGACACATTCCTATTTTTTGCATAACATGGTAGGTTTGTGAAGTTTTTAACAAATGTTTGTGAATTACCAATTATTTTTTTGAGTCGTAGAGGTTATCCCAACTTCAATGATTAAAATTAACCATGAATAATATGGTTTGATTGATAATGGGTGTTGTTTTGGACTTTGATGTTGTTATTTAGTTAATATATTTTTGCGATAATTATACTCAAATTTTGTTTTGCACAGATAGTTATGTTATTCAGTATGAAGACAATCATGTTAAAATAGATAGTTCTTATGCCCTTGCTCTAATCATTACTTGGATCTTCAACATGTGGGGGTTGAGTATTATAATTTTTACTTTTGGTCTATCGAGGCAAACGACTGATAGTGCACCACTAGAAAAATGATTAAGGCATTAGGCTTTCTAGCACCATTGCCAAATCAGCTTGTTCTCCATATGATGTTTCAAGAAAACATCCCCTTAGTAAACCACTTTGAGCCTTACAATAAATAATTTTTTTTGTAACCATATCTTTTTACCTAACCTAAATACACTATTATCCAACCCTTGTTCTAAAAATGATTGGAGTTTAAGACACATTCAATTGTCAGCTTGAACTTACAAAAGAAATTCAGGTTGGAATAGAAGATAAGTGTGTGGGAGTTTCTCTTAAAAAAAAGAACAAAAAAAGAAAAAAAAAGAAAAAAAAAACAATAATAAAAAAAAAAGAAAAAAATTGCAAAGTGCTACAAGTTGCAACTAAAAATGAGTTGTTGCAAGATGAATAAGAGGGGTTCAATTCAATAACAATAGACCCCAATGTGAAATTTGTGGAGTTTGAGAATTATTTATCGATAAATTATTTATCTCTAATTTTATGAAATTTTTAGAACCTTTGTTGCATCCTATCCTTTTATTTATTAGCTACATCACCACCCTTTGACCCCATTACAACATTTGTTAAAGACATTTTGATTTGGTGTGGTGCCTTCAGTGTAGTGGAGATTTGCACCAAAGGAAGAACCTATGATATTTAACTTTTCTGTTAGAGATTGGGTGATGTTTTTGTAAGATTTTATGAGAATTCACTTATTTGAAGCATGCATAGTTTTATCACTATTGACATTAACTATCCACACACACACTTGAGTATGCTTATTGTGGAAATGCATTGATTTTTGAATGACTAAGAGTTAAACTCAACACTTGTTTGATTTTATTTCCATATTACTTTGTTCCTTCATGAGAATAAAAGTTGGAAGATAGTTATTATAGGTGTTTGTAGGTATCACTGCTGGAAACCTTCACGAGACTATAACTCGTCCTCTATGGGCCACCTAGGGGTTTAAAGGCTTGTTGCATATGCTAAATGCAATCGTGATTTCCTACGAAAGTGGATTAGTTATATTTGTTTTAGGCTTGCTTGAGGACAAGCATGGGTTAAGTGTGAGGGAATTTGATAAGTGCATATTTTGACATATTTTTATATCAAATCCTTTATACTTTTCTTAATTTATTTTTGTTAATATTATTGTTTTATTAATGTTTTGTGTTAGGGAATAAATGGAAGTATGTTTTCAAACTTGTGCAGTTTTTGTAATTTGAGCATAACTTCATGATCAAAAGCCTTATGGACCTGAAACTTATTTCATTTGAAAGCTAAGAGATAGAGATACAACGTTTCTATTGGAAGCTCAGTCCAATTTGATTTTGACAATAGCAGAAAATTCATCCAATTAGTTGCACAAAATGGATCACCAAAATTCAAATCAGAGTTCAGCCCAGTATTGACTTATTTTACCAATTGGGTTATATTTATTGAGCCTAAATTTATTTTAGGCAGAAATTCGGATATGTTATACCTAAGAGGTAAATAAACAAGTTTACGGAAGATAAGATGGTGTGAAAATGTGTTAAAATGGTAAAAACATAGGCTGGAATTTGCTATTGTTGTTAAAGGATGGCTCTTGGACATGACTCGGTAATTTGACCATATCTCCTTCATCCGACCGTCAGCTTTGACAAAAGATATATGAAAATATATCAGCGCCAAAATATTTACAATTTTGATTCTTCACGTATCTTTAAAATCTGGCTGTATCTGACCGAAAAATGCAATTTAATTCAGTAGGTGAGAAATTTATGTAACAACTTACCAACTCTTGGCAACTAGCATACCACTTGATTAACCCCTCCATTATTTGTTTGGCCTCTAGCTTACTCCAAATACTATAATTAGGCAAGGTATTAAGCTTGTAAGAGAAGGGGGGTAGAGGGTTTTTTTAGGCTAAGTTATCTAGTTTGTATGTTTTCTAGTATTGTAAGTTTTCTAGTAGTAATAGAAATGCATTCTCTAGTTTCTCCTATATTTTTAGTCTTTGCTACTTTTATTATGTCTTTCTAAATTTCATTTTGCTGAGGAAAAAGGGTGAACCTCTTGATGGAGGAAGAGGAATGGTTATAAGGGTAGAAAATATTTAAGTATGTTGTATTATTATTTTTATTTTTGAACAAAACCCTACTTGTTTTGTGGTGATTCTTGATTTACGTATCTCCAATGGCACAACAAATACTTGGGTTTATTTAGCTTATTGTACGGTTTACCCCACCGACTGCTAATGTGAAACCTTAATTTGTTGTTGACGAAGGTGTGCATAAATGCTTGATCCCATAAATAAGTGTTGGTGTTAAGAGATAATTTGCAATAGTAAGACAATATCATGATTACCTTATTGCATGAGTTATTTGATAATATCTTTCCATTGGAACCTTCATTATGTATGGATTCTAATTGTGGCAATTAATAGAGGTCAAATAAATAAATAACCATTTCTCTATCCAAAATTCAAGAGTGGATCCCTAATCCTCAGTATTTTTATTACTTTGGGTTTTTTTAGTTACAACATACATTAATTGTTCATATATTTTGATTCACATAAACTCCATCTTTTTAGAAATATAAACTTGAATTCTTCAAACAACTTCCCTGTGGATCGACCTCGGACTCATGAGAAATTTATTACTTAATACAACCTACACTTGGGTTTGCAATATTAAAGTTGTAGCAAAGTTGACAAGTTTATCTTTCCAGAAGACTTCATTGTTCTTGATATGGAAGAAGACTAAGAGATCCCCATCATTCTTGATCAACCTTTCTTAGCAATAGAAAAAACCCTCATTAATGAAAGGGTCGATTGATTTTGAGGGTACAATAGGAGCAAGTCACTTCAACCTCTTCAAGTTAATGAAATATCTTAATGAAAAGGATAGTTGTATGTGAGTAGATACTAGCAATGAGTGTGTTAAGAAAGTTTTCCATTCCAACTATCCAGTAGATCCTCTTGAGGCATGTTTGAGGGGAGATACTAAAACGGGTGATATAGAGGTCATTGAGTATTTAAAGATTCTTGATGCTTCACCACCTATGTTCATCAAAAAACTATTTGAAGATCTTAACAAAGCCCTTACACGTCTAATACCTTTTATAGAAAAACTACCTACTCTATAGCTTAAGCAGTTGCCAAACCACTTGAGGAATATATTTTTAGGTAAATCTTATACTCTTTTTTTTATTATTTCTGCTACATTGAAGGATGAACAAGAAGAGAAACTACTAAGGGTACTAAAAGAACATAAGACAACAATAGGTTATTGTTGACATCAAAGGCATTAGTCCTTCTATATACATGCACAATATCTTAATGGAGGACAGTTACAAGCCTTCTGTGGAGCATAATTGTCATCTCAATTGAAATAGAAAAGAGGTGGTAAGAGCTGAGGTGTTGAAACTAATCAATGCATGTATTATCTACCTTATTTCATATAGCGTTTGGGTAAGTCTTGTGCAAGTGGTACCCAAAAAAGGTAGGATAACTATGGTAGAGAATGAAAATAATGAATTGATTCCTACTAGGACAGTTAATATGTGGCATGTGTGCATGGACTGTAAGAAGCTGAATAAGGTTACTAGGGAAGACCACTTCCCTTTGCCCTTTATTGATCAAATGCTTGATAAGTTAGTTGGTCATTCTTTTTACTTCTTCCTAGATGGTTATTCTTGTTACAATCAAATTTTTATTGCACCTAAGGACTAAAAAAAACCACTTTCACATGTCCATATGGCATATTTGCCCTTAGGTGTATGCCATTTAGCTTGGGCAATGCACCATCTACTTTTCAGCGATGTATGATGGTTATATTTTCTGATATGGTGGAATACTTCATTGGACTTTTTACAGATAAATTTTCAGTTTTGGGGGATTTCTTTTGATGTTTGTATCTAGAATTTCACACTTATGCTTAAAAGGTGTGAAGAAACCAACTTGGTTCTTAGGAGAAGTGTCACAAGTAAATCGTGCCAAGATTGAGACCATTGAGAAAGTTATCAACACCCACTTTAGTGAAAGAAGTTCAGAGCTTTCTAGGTCATGTGGGGTTTTATAAACATTTCAACAATGACTTTTCTAAGATCACTAAGCCTCTTTTGTAATTTTCTTATGAAAGAGGTACCCTTTAAATTTGATGATGCATGTCTTTGTGCTTTTCAGTATTTGGAATTTTCTTTGATATCTACCTCCATTACTATTGCACCTAATTGAGATTTACGTTTTGAGCTTATATATGATGCTAGTTACTTTGCCATTAGAGTAGTGTTAGGATAGTAAAAATGTAATTTTTTTTATGTAATATGTTATGCTAGTCGTATACTAACTGATGTGCAGATGAACTACGCCATGACTAAGAAGGAACTCCTAGCTGTGATATTTGCCTTTAACAAATTCAGATCATACTGGATTGGCATGAAGGTGATAGTCTACATTAACCATTATACTATAAAGTATTTGATTGAGAAGAAGGATGCCAAACTTAGGTTGATTTGACAGTCTTAGTATTCTAAGAGTTTAATTGGAGATTCAAGACAAGAAGGGAATAAAAAATATCATTGCTGATTATTTTTCTCGGTTGATGAACAAGATGTCACCTTAAGCCCCCTATTGATAAGTCATTTCCTGATGAGAAACTTTTTACTTTAGATGTCGCCAAGCGCTCTAGGTATGCTGATTTGGTAAACTTTCTAGCAAGTAATGTCTTTCCACCTGATTTGAGTCATCAAAAAAAGGAAAAGTTTCTTTCTAATGTTAAACATTATTTTTGAAAAGACCCTATCTTGTTTAAGCTTTTCTCATATTAGATTAAAAAGAAGTGTGTCCCAGATGAGGGGATACAGAGTGTTCTTCACCACTGTCACTCGTCTTTGTAAGTAGGCACTTTGGAGAGAATGAAACAACTGCTAAGGTTTTTGAGTTGGGTTTTTATTGGCCAACATTATTTAAAGATGCTCAAGTTTTTGTAGCCTTTTTTGATAGATGACAGTAAATAGGAAATATATCTAGGAGACATGAGATGCTATTGAATAACATTCTTGAGGTAGAGTTATTCGATGTTTGGGGCATAGACTTCATGGGTCTTTATATCCTTGTGGCAGTGGACTATGTTTCCAAGTGGGTAAGGCCAATGCCTTGCCAATGAATGATTCCAAGGTAATGATCAACTTCTTGAGAAAATAAAATTTCACTCGCTTTGGCACGCCAAAGGCAATCATAAGTGATGAGGGTAAGCACTTTTGCAATAAGCATCTTAATGCTCTTTTATGCAAGTATGGGGTCACACATCGAGTTGCCACATCATATCATCCCTAGACGAGTGGTCAAGTTGAGATCTAAACCAGAGAGCTTAAGTAGATTTTGGATAAGACAGTGAGTTCTTCTCACAAGGATTCTTTTAGAAAGTTGGACGATCTCTTTGGGCTTATCGCACGACATACCCCGATTAGTACATGTCTTACCATTTGGTATATGGGAAACCTTGTCACATACCAGTGGTGTTCGAGCATCAAGCTTATTGGGCAACCAAGAAGCTGAATTTTGATCCTCAAGCTGCAAGTAACCATTATTTGTTGCAACTAAATAAGTTGGATGAATTCTACCAAGGAACTTAAAATAATGCTAAGCTATACAATGAGCGCACTAAGAAATGGCATGATAAACGCATTGTGTCATGAGTGCTTAAACCTAGTCAAAAAATTTATTTTTTAACTCTTGTTTGAGTTTGTTTCCAGGCAAGCTACAATCAAGGTAGTTCGAATCTTTAACAGTGGTCCAAGTCCTTCCACATGGTGCTGTTGAAATTCAAAGTGAGGATCGAAAGTCCAAAGCCAATGGCCAAAGGCTCAAATGAAGGTGGAGGGGATTTGTAAAAGTCTACCATCACCCTTGTAGAACAACTTGTTGATCCTCACTGATAGTTCTACTTATAACTATAAACTAAGTACTTATTGGGAGACAACCCATATCATTTTATAGTTTTATGTTTTTCGTCATATTTTCTTGCAATTATTTTCTTTATAAAATTTATGAGTCAATTTTTAGGTTTTATCATGCCCTCCATGTCCTTAATCCTTTTTTTCTTTTATTTTGGTTGAAGGTTTTAACTCAAAAGCAACATTATACAAAGTAAAAATTAGTGTATTTGGTGCCACGACCCAAACTCAGTTGGAGCACCAACACTATTTCATAAGATGTGGGGCAAGTTCTGGAATAAAATCCAATGCACTTTGAGTTGCAACTCCACTTTAAGAAGTCGTAACTCGAAGAAAAATTGACGAGTTGGTGCTGCAACACCAAACACGAAACTCAAAGTTAGGAGTCACAATGTGAATCCATTTACACAACCAACACTCAAGCCAACCCTCAATTTTTATCCCAAATCCCTAACTCATTTTCTTTATCTTGTGCCTTAATCCTTAAATTGCTATCAAATTCCTCCACTACCCACATCACCATCACATCCCCGCTACTCGGTGTTGTCACTCATCTACCACCGTTCCAACACCTTCACTCTTTCAACGCACGTACCTAACCACAAAATCCGCTCTAACTCTTATTTCCCACTTACAGCCTAATCATATCAACCATTATGCCCGGAGTTCACAACCACCGCACCTGGAGTTCACCACCACCAACCTGTTGTTCACCACCATCACCTTATAGAAATTTTTTCAGCCCTGGGCACAGTCTGCTCGTGAATTAGTTTCCATAGGGTTGTAAGTCTTTCTTTGACCACTTATAGTAGCTTTACAAGTTATATTGTGTTAATTGTTTATGGGCATTGATGTCTTGGGTTATGTTTCGGTTGGTCTTGAGATTATGATTGAATTCTATTTGAGGGTTGTTTCTCACCATGTTCAGTCTGGGCATTTCACCTAACACTTAGTGAGCATTTGATCTATTGCTCCATTATAGCATTCTAGCAGGTGTTTTAGTTAGTAAAATTTATATGTTTCGAATGTTGGAGGGTTATACTTGACATAAATGCTTGTTGTCTTCTTTGGTCTCTATATCAAATATTTTTGGGTATGCAAAATATAGTAAGCCGAATTTGATCGCCTTTGTTTTCTCTATGGTTAAACTTGTGTTATTATTATGTGGATTAATTGATTGGCCTATCGGGACGCTATTTAGCGCTTGGATTTTCCTCATTGGGACTTGTTTTAGTTCTCAGAGATTTTTTTAGCTAATTATGGTTATGTGTTTGAGTTTGTTTGTTACTTGTAGCCTCCCAAAAGAGTACTAAAAGAAAAGTCAGAGCCTAAAGGTTAGGATCTTAGAAAAGAGCAGGTTTGTCAGTAAGGAGATGGAAAATGCTTTTCAGTGTGTGCTTTAAGATAAAAAAACTTATCCTAGAGAGGGGAATGTAGCTTCCATACGAAGAACTGCAGAGACACATTTTGCAAATGATTGGTGGCTGGTTGCGGCAGACATGCTGTGCGTAGCCTAACCCTACAGTCATATCAGTAGTGCAGGATTCTATGCTAACACCTCCAAACACCAAAACAAGATCATTTTTGTGCAAGGCAAGCAGGTCTCCTATAGCTACGGAGTATCAACTCCATTTTCAATAATCTGGAGGAGTTCAAGGATGAGTTCCATGCATTGCTCATGGGCCATGACTTGCATGAGATTATCACCACTCTATGCTAGCGAGAGACAGAGTGGACTGGCTCCACTAGGGAACATGGAAGAGCTTTATCCTTCCCCACATTGGCGTTGAGCAAAGTTTTGGCATCATTGTCGATGATTGTTTGATTTTTTTAATATCGATACCAAGTAACTTTAATTTTAATTTGAAATATTTTTACTTAGATTAAATTTTTAAGTGTGTCCTTATTTTTTCATCTCAAGTGTTTTTCTTTGGTGTGTGAACGAGAAAAAGTCATAACTTGGTCCCTAATCTCACAAATATTTTGTTGGACAAGATGACATCTATTGCATATTACTAGGCAACTGAATATAGCATGACAAATTAGGCTTCAAATCAAGCTTTTGGAATTAATCAAGTAGATGCCATTAATTCATTGACTGGCTAAGTAGAAGCCCTTTCCAAACAACTTGAGAAATTTGCAGCTAATGCTATTTATACATTTTTTTAGATGTGTGAGTCATATATCAATTTTCATACAAGAACACAATGCTAAGAGAGCAATCCATTTGCACCATCATATATCGAACAGGTTGAAAATGAGTATAAATACAATTAGTTACAAAATTATTCATTCTCCAACACTTATAATCAGGGATAGCCAAATCATTTGAATGCCTTATGGAGAAATGATCATTATATGATATGACATGAACCTAGTTGCCCACTACTAGAAGAGAAGCTAAATATAGAAGAAACATTAACTCAAATAGAAAGTACTAGCAACCAATTCATGTTACAAAGTGAACTTAGCAATCTATCACACGAGAAAAAGTTGATTCTTGATGAAGCAATGGCTCATTTGGCAATAACTCAAAGCCCAATTATGTTGAAAATGGAATCTATTTATCCACCACCAGAGAAGAAACAAAGACTTGAACAAGCATTAGCTCAAATGACAAGCTATCAATGCCAATTCACATGGGAAACTGAATCTAGTTACCCCCCCTCCCCCCCCCCCCCAACTTGATAAAAAACTAAATTTTGAGGAAGAAATGGTTTAACTAGTAACTTCTCCAAGCCAATTCATGATGGAAGCCAAAACTAATTTTCAAAACCAGTCGACACAATTCCAAAGCTTTGAGGTCCAAACTAGTCAGCTAACCAATATGCTTTCTAAGAGACAATGTAGCAATTTGCTCAGCATATTTAATGCAAACCAAAGGACTGAAGATAATAAACATTGCAATGCTATCACTTTGGAAAGTAGTAAAGAGTTAAAGTCTCTCTTGGGAGTTGAAAAATTCATCACACATGGACAAGAGGAAGAAACACTAAAGCCTCTTTTGAAAGATGAAAAAGGCAAAATAGCAAGTCAATCAATCCATCCTTGAGAACCATCACTAGGCATTCCTTGTCCTGAGCTCTTGAAGAGAGCAGACTTATACAATGTTTTGTGGTAGATTTCATCATCCATTATATGGAAAAAGATAGAGACATTCAGTACACATTTGAAAAATCATTCTTTGTAACTAAGTATGCACTCATTGATACACAAAAAGCCCTTGATGCTATGTCGGACCATTATCATTATGCCTATCTTGGAGAATCACCTACACTTTTGCAACACACAAAGGCATGCCATGAGAAGCATTTGTTCCTGGACCCATGTTGAGTAAAGAAGAATTCAAATTGAAGATTATAAAATAAGCACTTCTTGGGAGACAATCCAAGTTATTTTATTTTTCCTTGCTTTCAATGAATTTTCTTTCCAATTATTTTTCATTTGTTCTATCTTAGTAATTTAATTTAGGTTACATCATTCCCTAGTTTAAGTAGTGTTTAATTAATCTTTTCTCTCTTGTAGGTTGCAATATAAATGCTGAAATACTACTTAAAACTAATTCAGAAGCATCGTAGCCCTAAAGAGAAGTCCTCTACACTTATCTTCTACTTTCACATTGAGGACAATGTTGTATTTAAGTTTGGGGTGACCTTTTTATTTTTTTTATTTTGTCTATGTTTCATAGTTTCATGATTCTTAGGAGTGTTATTTTCTATTTTATTGTATTGAGTAGAATAATTTTGATTTGTCAAGTAGAGAAAATTGAGTTGTACTATTGTTGAATCGTGTGAGGCCAATGATAAAAATTTGATTGCAATGATGGTAATTCTTGAGAATTACTCTTATGTGTTTTGGAATGTGTGTTGAGCTTATGTGTTGGTTTTGGCTTGCTTTCTAATTCTAATTTAAACTTAGCACATAGTCATTTGTTAAGTCATGTTGGAAGTACTTAGAGACAATTTATGAGGAATAGTTATTTTCTAAAAGATCTCACCAACCTTAGAACTATTTGATCTTTAGTCGAGACAAAATACTAGATGACATAGTGTTGGTAAAAAGTTCCAGGCCATCTTTGGAATGGTTGTGCCTTTCAAGCCAATCGAATTATCATGCTTTATCACTTTGGATTTTCCATATATTTTCAAAACATATGCTCTCCATTTTTTAGAATTATTTTTTTTTTGTTTCGAAAAAAATGTTAATTCAAAACAAATTCTCAGAATAAAATGTCGAATAAACATGACAACTTAATTACTCAAACTTAATTTGTCAAACTTGACAAGTCCTTGCTATGCATAATTTTCAGATAATTAGCCTCCTAAGATTTCTCATATCACCACAACACACTACCCAATACATACAATATCACCGTAGCTCTCACTTGTGGAAATCGAAATAATTTGTAGAAATATTTGATTTTATTTAAATATATATATATATATATATATATTATATATATATATATATATTTATTTATTTATATTCTTGCACAATGTCATTTTTTTTCAAAATAAAATATTTAAACACATAAAGTATACTATTTTTTGCATATTACTATAATAAAATAATTTTATTTCCAAATCTTTAATCTTAATTTTCAATTTTATATACGAAAGTTACCTCATATATTTTAGAGAATATGCACTCTATTTTTAGAAAATAATCTTTATTTCAAATTGAGAAAAATAACTAATCAAAAAATATTTTTTCCCAGAATGAAATATCGAATCAACTCGACAACTTAATTGGTCAAATTTAGGTTTTCAAACTCTACGAGTTCATGATTCTTTAATTTAGTATCGCATGTTGCACAATTCATTTCTACACATAGCCAACCTCCTAAAATCCTCATATCCCCATAAAACATCACCTAGTACATACCATATTATCGTAATTCTTACTTAAAAAATAATTAAAAAAAATCAAAAAACAAGAAAAAAAAAAAACAAAATGATGATGGCGTGTCTTCACTTTTTTCACAAAAGAAAAAAAAATTTCGAGGGCGTGTCTTACAATAAATGTGCACAGTGAAGCCTCATCTTTGGTAAGCATTATCTATCTATATGTTTGCTATTTATATGTCACTACAAAAAAAAAAGAAATTAAACATTTTATTGAGCAACTTTTAATACCCCAAATTGTGAAATTCTTAGAATGTATGAAACTAGTCCAACTCAAGCTTTCTTGTGGTGAGACATTAAATATTTAGTGCCAAAATTACTTGTACTGATTGATTCTTGCAGGCAACTTATAGTGTGGTGATTGAAATGAAGTTTTGCTTACTTGATGTGGTCATCCAAATTCATAATATTGGCAAGATTTGAAATAATCATTAACCTTCCAATTCCATGCCTTCATTCATTGGGATTTATAGAAGGTTTGCATCTTGCTGGAGATTAACGCGACAAGGCCATGCCATCTCAGCTCGCAGCCGCAACAAGAAGCTCTGAATTCAATCAATGCCATCATATCTTTCAAAACTTTCAAGAAAGCTCAAAACTTTTAATAAACTCCTCGTAAAATATAGAGCTTCTTTACTATCTATCTATATCTACACTACCTATAAAAGTGGTAATAACTCAAAAAGTTTCTTGAAAGTTTTGAGATACCTATTATAACTAAGTATTAGATAGTAAAGAAAAATGTATAATTGAACTTTAACTATTTTTAAAAATATAATTTGAATATAATTATAAATGTCCTTTTATATATCAAATTATTTTTCAAAAACTAGAAGTCTATCTTTTTCTTTTTATTGAAACTCTTTAAATAGTTTGAATTTCAAATAAAATCAGTTTCATAATAAATTAGATCTCAAAAGATTTCCAGTCATATCTCATAAGCATATATAGAAAAATTCATATGAGAAAATCATTGTCATTTAAAGTTGAATATTATGCATAACTTTATATTAAAACATGATATTTTCTCAACAATTTGATATATTTCTATTATGATTCTAGAGAAAAATGAAAGACGAATTTACAGTAGAAATAAAAAATAAAAATAAAAGTTAATTCTAGAAGCTTTGTGCTAAATAAAAAGTAAATGGTTTTAAGATAAGCAAATTATAATATGCTATCAAAAGTTAGAGTAAAAGTTATTTACTCTTAAGTTTTCTCGTTAATGTTTGTCTATGTTTTTTTTGTAGGATGGATATATCCTTTTAACATTTTACATCCTAATTTCAATCATCAATTTAATTATTTTTTCATGATACATTCTTTTGATTTAATAAATTAATAATTATGACAATATAAACTTAAAATTGAAGAATAACAAATATACTAAAAAAATGTAAATTCTTATACTCAAATAAAAAATTAAAAATTAAAATAGACATATATGATAGCTATATTTTTTTAATTAATGAGATGAGAAAGAAAAGAGTCCAGATAAATTACAGTATTTTCCTACCATATTTTGTTTTATTTAGGCCTTATCTATGAAAAGTCCAAAAAAGTTGGACAGAAGAAGAAGAAGAAAGAGCAAACAAATTTGTGGTACCAAAAAAATATCACTTTTAAACTCTAAATAAAGAGTTATTATGACTTTTGCAAATCTTATTTGATATCTCACATAAGTTTTAGAAAATAATATATTTTTTCAAAGCATATTATAATCTCAATCTCTTTTGTTCTATCATAAAAATTCTATTTCTTATTTATAAGGAGGTATATTATTAGAGAATTTAAAATCTATATTATCAATAGATAAAATTTTAATTAACTAAATGAAACATAACTTAAATAATTTAAATAAAAGTTAAAATAAATATAACAAAAATGGTGTGAATGTCATTGTAAGAAATTTAGAAGAAGAATTAAAATACTTTTATTCAATATTTAGCAATTTGATATTTATAGTAAAACTCGGGTGTCACTTAAAAATAACACCCTTAAAAATTATAAAAATTCAGGTACCAATATGATATTTATGATATAATTTAGGTAACAAAATAGTATAATTTACAAAATATAATATAATATAAAAAATTAAAACAAGAATTAAAATTGGATAAAGTTAAAAGTGTGTATATGCCATTATAAGAATAAAAATTAAAAGAACTTCATTTAGTATGTAGCAATTTGACATTACAGCAAAACTCATATTTTTCTTAAACTATATATTAATTCAAGTACCAATGTGATATTTGCGGCGAAAATTCATTTAATAAATTTAACTTTAAAGTTTACTATGTTAAATCATAAATCATAAAGAGTAAGTTTAAGAGGTTATTTGTACCTTGAGGTTTGAAGTTTTGGCAACGACATTCCCACATTTGATTAAAAAATCTAAGAGATTAAAAAATCAAAGTACCATTCCCTTTATTTTTGAAAAAATGGTGTAACTTTTTAAAAACTAATTGGTAATCTTTCATAGTAAAAGATTTTATAAAAAAATGAAATGAGTAAAATCAAATTTTAAATTTTGTAGGCTCTTCAACGACATAAAGAGTATAGATTAATTTTTTATATATAAAGAATAATTAGAATATTTATAATTATACATGGTTCATAAATTTACAACTGCATAATTTTTAAAATAAAGTGAAAGACTCAAATTCAATTGTAAATGTCATACTTAGAGTATAATAAATTATACACTTTTAGGAAAAAAATTCAAAAGGAGTTATTTTCACATGTAATTTTTTCATAGATAAATAATAATATATATTATGTATAATATTAAACTTTATGATTTAGATTCTGGTCTAATGATATTTTTATAATTATGTATTTTAAAAGATTACCCTTAGTGTTTTTAAAATTGTATATATTTCAAACATATAAGACTAATTTATATTCTATCATTCAGTGTTTTTTTCTTGATTCTAATAATGTATGCATTTCAAAAACTATATTTTTTTCCATTAGATTCATTATTTTCTCAAATCTGAATTTGCATGTTCTCTTTAAATATCCAAGAAGATAGAATTTAATTTAAGTTATTTTTTTATTTTAAGATATTCATTTAAAAAACTTTAGTTTTTGTCTCAAGCATAAAAGTTAATCAATATTATAATAATTGATGATTGCCTCAAAATTAAAATTTTGGTCTCCTATTTCATTTTTAAAACTATATATAGTTTTATTATTTAATAAATTATTTGGTATACAACCAAAGAGAGTTTCAAAATTTATAATTATTTATGATTGCCTCAAAATTAAAAATGTGTCTTCTCATTCTTTTTTAAAACTATATGTAATTTTATTATTTACAAAATTAAGGTATTTAGTATTTAATCGAAGAAAGTTTTAAAATTTGAATTTCGGCTTATCACTATTTTTCAATATTTATTTAAAACCTGACTTTTAATTAAAATGATGGATTATTATCATATATATTAGGTTCTTTTCTTTTGTTTTTAAATAGAATTTACTTTTGGAATTTTGTCATAATAGAGCTAGAGATATGTTTTACTAAAATTACAAACCTCAATAAAGGTTAATTCAAATATTTAAGTTCAAGTGTTGTGATAATGATATTCACATGATTGTTAATAAAACCTTAGAAGAGATTTTAAATTAATTTTTTATATATTGAGATTAAAAAAAATAAACAAATGTCTCGCCTCGGGCCCACGGGGTGGGTACTCAGAAGCGAGACATAGCACAACAGGCTTTGTTAACAACTACTTTATGTTCGTCCTTACCTTACAAAAATAGTATATCGAAGTTGCTAGAAAAGTCCATTGTACCCACTTATAAACCGCTAAATATCATTTCACAACCAATGTGGGATATCACAATCACCCCAATTAGACATGCGACGTCCTCGCTTCTGTACCCAATCACCCTCCATTGGACATGCGATGTCCTCGTGTCCGTACCCAATATACAATCTAAATATCCTCACATAACCAATGTAGGATATCAAAATCACCCTCTATTGGACATGCGACATCCTCGTCATGTTCCTTCACAATCTAAGACTGTCCCCGGATCCCAGTACATAATAGATCGGACCTCCCACACTGGTAGTACCCCGAGGTTGGCTCTATACCATTGCTCATGCCTCGGGCACATGGGGTGGGGGCCCGAAAGCGAGACCTGAAACAATGGGTTCCACTAGCAACTACTTCACTTTCATTCTTGCTTTACGAAAATAGTTAACCAAGTTGCTACAAGAGTCTATTTTACCCATTTATAAACCACTCTAAATATCCTCTCACATTCAACGTGGGGTATCACAATAAGGGAAAATCATTATGTAATAATTTAAAGTCTGAAAGTGTATATATGCTATTGTAAGAAGAAAAACTAAAACAACATCATTTAATATGTAACAATTTTGACACTTATGGCAAAAGTCAAGTATTTATTAACTGTAGTTTAATTTAGATACTAATATGACATTCATGGTAATAATTCATTTAGAAAATTTAGCCTTAAAGTTTACTATATTATATCATGCATAGTGGTTTAATTTAATATTGTAAGAAGAAAAACTAAAACAACATCATTTAATATGTAACAATTTTGACACTTATGGCAAAAGTCAAGTATTTATTAACTGTAGTTTAATTTAGATACTAATATGACATTCATGGTAATAATTCATTTAGAAAATTTAGCCTTAAAGTTTACTATATTATATCATGCATAGTAAGTTTAAAAGGTTATTTCCACATGGAGCTGTAAATCTTTAGCAATCACGTCCCCATATATAATAAAATATTCTTAGAAACAATTATTAAAAGATAAAAGTACCATATCCCTTTATTTTTTTAAAAAGACATAACTTTTAAAAACTAATTGATAGTTATATCTTATAATAAATAATTTATACAAAAAAAAAGAAATGAATGAGATCAAATTTTAAATTTTATAGTCCCTTCAACGACATAAGGAGTATAGATTAATTTTATATACAAAAGATAATTCATGATTTTTATAATTATACATGGTTCATAATTTACAATTGTGTTATTTTATAATAAAATAGATGAGTCAAGTTCAGTGCGTCATCTTTAATAGTATAGTACATCATATACTTTCTGGGAAAAAAAGTCAAAAGGATTTACTTTCATATGCATTTTTTTGTCATAGATAAGTAATAATATATATTCTGCATATTATTAAACCTCATTATTTAAATACTAGTCTAATATTTTTTTCATAATTATGCATTTTAAAAGATGACCCTCACTTAGTGTTTTGAAAATCATATATATTTCTAACATATAAAAGTTTATTTATACTCTTTCCTTTAGTAAATATACTTGAACTTTAATATTGATCTTTTACTTATTTCTAATAATTTATGCATTTTGAAAACAATGTTTTTGTCATTAGTATTCATTTGTTTTCTATATTTAAATTAGTAAATTCTCTTTAATTATTCAAGAAGATAGAATTGAACTTAAGTTATTTTTTATTTTGGATTATTCATTTCAAAAACTTTAGTTTTTGCAAAGTTACTCTTAAACATAAAAGTTCATCAATCTTATTTATTATTATGGATTGTTGCCTCAAAATAAAATTTTGGTCTCCTATTTCTTTTGAAAAACTATATATAATTTTATTATTTATTAAATGAAGGTATTTGGTATAAAAGCAAAAAGAATATCAAATTTTAAATTTTGGTTTAACATATTTTTTAAAAAAAAAATTAGCATGACTTTTAAAATGATGGATTATTTTCATTTATGTTAGGTTATATGTTTTATTTGAAAATACAATTTTTTTTCAGAATTTTTAGAAAAATATTTTATCAAAATTGCAAATCATAGGAGAGTGGATTCAAATAACCTTATGTTCAAGTATTATAATATAATATTTAAGTGATTGTTAATAAAATATTAGAAGAGATTTTATATTTAATTTTTTTAGATTGAGATTAAAGAAAATTAGATTAGATTAAAAAAAGAGAAATATTTCCTTTATTTTTATTGTATTCTTTTTTAATTCTTTATTATAATTAGGTCTAATTAATGAGATGCAAAAATATAAAAAAGTTAAGAAGAAAATAAATTTAAACTCTAAATAAGAATTTATTATGACTTTCATAAATCATATTTTATATTGCATCTCATAAATTTTAAAGTCAGTATTATATTGTAATTCCAATCTCTTATGTTCATTATAGTCTTTTTATTTCTTATTTATATGGAGGTATATTGTTAAAAAATCTTAAATCAATGTTAATAATGGATTGAACTTAATATAATTAAATGAAGCAAAATAAAAAAATAAAGAAAAATTTAAAGTAAATAGAATTAAAAAGGTTGTACATGTTTTTGTAAAACAAATATAAAAAAAATTACAAGGATTTTATTTAATATGTGCTTGCTAACTGCCTAGGCTTTATTCAAGGCAAGATTACTACTTCCCTTTAGTCATTGGTTTGAGCCACATGTATCAGACCTAATTTACCCCACATCACAATGATATCTGCAATTTAGTGATTTCGGTTCTTGAATATACTATGAGATAAATGTTGTTGTATACGGGACCATGATCAACGGACTTCGCAAGTCGGGTAACATCGCAGTGGCCATTGAACTGGCATCACACCTGATGGAAAAGGCATCACACCTATGTTAGCACTATTAGAGTAGATGCTCAATGCGTCAATTGGATTGTGTGTATTATACTTTTTTTCTTTTGTAAAGATAATTTTATTGAAAATCGTATTGATAAAAAAATATTTTTTTTATCTTATGTCTTCCATCATTTATTTTTGCACATTAGATAAAGTCCTTAAATCAAATTTAGTTACGGGACATGATCGCGCATATGATGGCAATCATGGAACATGCTTATAAGGCTTTGACCTTAAATAAATTCTGAGTCGAGAGTTTTTTTAGATAGGATCAAATAGTTCAATAAGACTTGCACATACGATGCATGCTCGTAAGATGAGGATGTCGCATTTTATTGACATTAGCATAAAAACACAAGTGCATGTATGTGGGTGCTTATTAGGGAACACATACATGGAATATAGTCCACAAGAAATTCTTAATTAGAGGTTTTGCCTGTCGAAAGATATGTAATCCCATCATTTTAATTAAAAGTCATGTTTTAAATAAAAATATAAAAAAATTAATAAACCAAAATTTTAAATTTTAACACTCTCTCGATTGTATACCAATAGCTTAATTTAGTACATAATAAAACCATATATAGTATTGAAAAGAAATAGGAGGCCAAGATTTCAATTTTTTGAGGCAACAATCGACAATCATAAATAATATTGATTTTAAAAAATAACTTTGCAAAAAATAATTTTTTTAAAATGAGTACTTTAAAATAAAAAATTACTTAAATTTAATTTTATCTTATTCAATAATTAAAGAGAATATACTAATCCAGATATGAACAATGAATAATAATGAAAAAAATATAGTTTTTAATATGCATAAATTATTAAAAATAAGTATAATGCCACATTAAAATTTAAGCATATTTAAAAAAGCAAAGAGTATAAATTAAATTATATGTTTGAAATATATGTAATTATAGAGCAAAATTTAAATCAATAACAACAAAATATGTATTATTATTTATCTTTGAAAAAATGCATTTGAATATAACTTCTTCTGATTTTTTTCTTAAAAGTATATAATGTGTTATACTGTTAATGATGACACTTGTAATTGGCCTTGAATCTTCCATTTTATTTTAAAAATTATGCAATTATAAATTTGTGAGCCATGATAATTATAAAAAGCATAATTATTCTTTATATATGAAAATAATCTATGCTCCTATGATTCTTATGTCATTGAAAAGACTATAAAATTTAAACTTTGAGTTCATTCATTTTTTTCTTTATAAAATTATTTATTAAAAGATATAACTACTAATTAGTTTCTTAAACATTGTGCTTTTTTCAATGATAAACGGATATGCTACTTTGATCTTGAAATAAATTTTCAAGAAGTAGCTAATTGGTGGAGATAAGAAGTAACTGTTAGTGAGTGGAAATTCTTGGTGGGGTGCTATCTTACCTCCTGCCAGAATTTGATCAATTTTTTTGACAAAAAATATTCTTTGATTCCTGGGTATGTCACTTTACCTTTAGTAAAAGTCCCATTGGGTATAAATAGGTTTACAAAATTAAGTGACAAGCAAATGAAAATATTGAATAATATAAAGCTCGTTTTGTTGTCCAAGGTACTATCACCATAATGAGCGAATTACAGTGAAACATTTGCCGCATGTGTGTCTTTTTAATAATTGCTACTTTTAGGCATTGATCTTTCGACATTAAATATTCGAAATATATTTTTACATGGTAATTTAGATAAAGAAGTTTACATGTCATTACCACATGGACATCTCTGGGTGAAAGAGAACAATTTGATTTATAAACTCTAAATTAAAGTCTCATTACGGATTACAGCAAGCTTACTCAAAATTGGTTCACTAAATTCTCATAATCACTCTTGGAAGTTGGTTTTCTTCGATTCTTAGTATATCACACTGTTTTCATATTGTATTGTCGCTTGATTATCTTACAATACTATGCGAATCATTCTTGCATAATATTTTTGAGTCAAATCATACATCAACCTTGCAAATCTCACTTTGATGTTGCTCATTGCTTGCTGTGTTATACTTCTCTCTATAATAGTTCTTTAGTAGACAATGTATTATAAGCGAGATTTCTAACTATACGACATTTTACCATATGATTTCATTTCATTTTTTTTATTTCTAGTCCAATTTCCTGGAAGAGTAAGAAACAATTCATTGTTTCTCATTCTTCATTTGAATTTGAGTATCATGCTATGGTAACAACTACTTGGTTGCATTTATTGCTAAATGATCCTCCCGTCTCTTGTTCTACTGGCTCACTTCATTGTGACAATTGCCTTGGACCTCAAAATTTAGGTTTTTCATGAATGAATTGAGTACATTGAAATTAATTTCCACATTGTTTGTGAAAAGTTGCAATGGTAGATTATCTTTTGTGTCCCTATCTCTATCCAAAAATCAAATTGACGACATTTTTGAAAAATTTATGGTTCTTAATAGTTTCATAATGAATTAAATGGCCTAAATTTATGAAATGTATATTTATGAAATCTAATGGTAAATAGAATTAGACTCCAACTTAGACATGAATATAAACCTGCAAATAGATAAAGAGAATATGATGTTTTTCTAGTTAGTTTCTTGTTGTCCAATTGGTATTAGACTCCAAATGAGTAACCTATAAAAAGCTTCCAATCTAAGAATTAAAAAAAAAAATGGTACAAACTCAAATTTCACAAAAATACCTAAAACTTCAACTTCATTAATTTTAAAAATATTAAAAACTCATATTTAATGAAAAATGACACAGCAGTTATCTTCAATATCATATGGTAAACTTATCTGAACTCTAAAATTTGAAGTATGACTTGTTCAGACAATCAAATAATAATAAATCATGCAAAATAAAATTTTAGAACAAGTATTGAAATTATATAATGATAAGAGAGACTTAGTGTTGGATTGTTAATATCATAAATGAAATTGTGAATTTGTAATATTTTGGAATTCTTAGAATAGAAGCTTTTAAGTATTCTTGTTATCTAAGCTATTCAATTTGGAGTGTGGTAAATTGGATGACAAATAAAAGATGTACATATTATCCTTTTTGTTTAAAAAATATTTGTATCACCGTACTTTTATGTTCCATATCTAATTAGGATTAGGATTAAGCGAATTAATTATTAGATTTCTATAAATACATATTTTCATATAAGATTACTTTTGTCATCCTTAAAATATTAAAAAATATAATGCATCTTAAATTATTCATACTTATATATATAGATAGATAGATAGATAAAGTAGCATGGTGGTGGTAGTATCTTACACTTACGATCTAATTGATTATAAATTCGAGTCATTTAAATGAAAATATGGGAAAATAAAATTATTATTTTCAAAGAAAGAAAGAATATACATATATATATATATTAATATCATAATTAATATTTAATTATTAACTAATTAGATATATGTTATAGATACAGTTATAGTCGTAGATGAATACAAATGATTTTTCCACAATTAAATGTAGAAAATATATATGTAAAAAAATAAAAGTCCAACTACTTGAGAGATCAAATAAAAAATGTCATTCTATTCCTGAGTTTAACAATTAATTAATGATCAACCATAGTTCAAGCGATTATAAACTTCATACCGATGGAGTTATTTGTAAGATTCACCACCGAGGTGAATAACAAAAGCCTAATAAGATAAGTATAGAGTACAATAAATGAATATAGATATAAATGATATATAAGTACACATCTTATTTGTAACTCATTTAAAACTTGATAAATAGTATCTCAATTTGATCAAAATATCTGTTTGAAATTTAATTAAAAATTATTTTCTTAACGTCAATTCAAATTATATAATGACAAAATGACAAATTTTATAGAAATTCATAAATGTGCAACATAATTTAAGAATAGAATTTCCATGTTGCACAATAATTACTTCATTTGCTACCTACGAGTCAGCAAACTATTGAATGTTTTACTTAATCGTAGCAATATACATATGAAGAATAAAGGGCTTTTTACTTGGGGCAATAATTAATTTTAGATTTCTATTGTACTCGATAAAGGGATTTTGGTTGGGTTTTATTCTGTGGTCTCAAACGGAATTTGCTGCCTGAGTAATTCTGAAAGTAAAGAATGAAGATGAAGGGCTTTTGCTTGGGGCAATTTCTAACTTCTCCCCCAAGTTGTTATGAATCAGGTCAGTTCCATTTTTTCTCTCTTAACCCACTTCGTTTTCTCTCCGTCTTTCGTTGTTTCGGTACAAAATCTGTTGCAAATTGCGATTCCCATGAGAAAATCAAGCTTGAGCTGGGAAATATTAATGGGTTGAATGATGCTCTTAGTTTGTATGAGAAAATGGCCAGATTGAGGCCTTTTCCTTGTGTGAAACAGTTTAATCAATTGCTTTCGCGTGTGGTCAATCTGAAAGAGTATTCCGCTGCCATTTGCCTTTTCAAAGATATCTGCAATTTGGGGATTTCAGTTAATGAATATACTATGAGTATTGCTATTAACAGTTATTGCCTCTCCAACCGGGTTAATTTTGGGTTTTCAATATTGGCTTCGTTCTTCAAGCGCGGTTGTGTTCCCGATGCAATCACTTTTGGCACCTTATTGAAGGGTTTATTTCTAGAAGGATTACCGAAGTTCAAGAATTGTTTAGGAAGATAGTAAGAGAAGGGTCTGTGGGAGCTAAACGTTGTTGCATATGGGACTGTGATTGATGGACTTTGCAAGCGAGGTAACACAGCAGTGGCAATCAACCTGCTCAGAGTAATAGAAAAAGCGAGGTGTAAGCCTGACACCCAGATATATAGCATGGTTATTGGTGGCTTATGTAAAGACAGAATGATAGATTCAGCCTTGAAGCTTTTTGATGAAATGTCTGAGAAAGCCATCACACATGATGTTGTCACTTACACTACTTTGATTTGTGGCTTATGTAATTTGAGTCGTTGGAGAGAAGTTAAAATGTTATTTAAGGAGATGATTGACTGCAAAATTTATCCAAATCTTCCGACATTCAATTCCTTGATTGATGCTTTCTGTAAGGAAGGGTTGGTGGATGAAGCCGAAGATGTACTCCAAATCGTGATGCAGAAAAATGTGGTTCCTGATGTAGTCTCCTACAATTCTTTGATGGATGGATATTGTCTGCAAGGACGAGTAGATAAAGCTAGGAAGGTTTTTGATTCTATGACTAGCAAGAAGATTGCTCCTATGATTCACAGCTATAGCATTTTAATCAATGGATATTGCAGGAAGATGAAGATAGACGATGCCATGCATCTCTTTCGTGAGATGCCTTGTAAAGGGTTGAAGCCCAATGTGGTTACATATAACTCTCTATTACAAGGGCTGTTTCGTTGTGGCAGATGCTCTTCTGCATTAAAGTTTTTTGATGAGTTACAAGTTGTTGGGCTAAAACCAGACTTCTATACTTACTGTAACTTGTTAGATGGACTGTGTACTAATGGGCTTGCTAAACGAACACTGTTGTTGTTGGATGCATTGGAGCACAAAGGAGAACATCTTCATATTACATACTACAATATCGTCATGGATGGATTCTACAAAGCTAAAAAACTTCATATAGCTCGAGCTATTTTTAGTGATCTCCCTTCTAAAGGATTGGAACATGATGTGGTAACCTACAATATCCTAATAAAAGGATGTTGTCAAGATGGGCTACTTGAGGAAGCTAGAGATTTCTATTGAAGATGGAACAGGCAAGTTTGTTGCCGGATGGGTTACCTAATATGCTATTGTTCAAGAAAATTTAAAAAGGGGCGAATATGATGATGCAGCAATGTTTCACGAGGAAATGGGTGCTAAAGGATTCTTCCCAGATTCATGTACGTTTGCGTTGCTGCTTGATTTACTCGGGACAATGGAACAGAATCCTACTCTTTTGAAAATGATTCAAAAGTTGGCACCAAGTGCTTTAAAACAAAAACAATGAGCCAAAGAACTCTGTCATTCATGCGAAAATGAGGAAGAAAATATGGATTATTTGTTTTGTACATGTCCATATGGCAAGCAATTTAGACATATGGCAAGAAAGGTGTTGGATATGATCCCATTAGAACCATTCTTTGTCGATGGGATTTTGCTAAGAAAGATATTGGTTGCAATCTGGTTGTAATGCTTGTATGAGTATAGTAGTACCAATAAACAATGCACTGTGCTGGCCCTCGGGGCACAGCTCAACTGGTTGATCAATCAACATGTTTCTCGCTTCCAGCGGCAGGGTGGGGGTTCGAATCCTAGTGGGAACTTGTGCTGAATTTCGATATGGAGCAATCACTGTGCTGCCTATGGGACCCTGCGGCCGGAGTTTGGTTATGGAGCAATCACTTTGGAAGCGACTCCTTGTGCGTAGAAGTGTACAGTCATGGGGGAACCTGTGATCCAGTTGAGGCATATCCCGCGATTTACCCCCTCCTAGGTGTTTGGGCAGGTGGTTAGGAGGTCTAAAATTGATTAGTGTAAACCAGGAATTTGAATATCAAAAAATAATAAAAAACAATGCACTGGGGTTGGCCATTTAAATAAAAAAAAACAAAATATGAAACGATGAATGCAAAAAGAGCTAAATCTAGAGCTGAGACTTCTTGAGCTATGGATGTCTGTTTATGCTGTCTAAATATAATTCTTTAAATGCCTGCCATGTGTTCAATCTCCCATCCCTATATATTGTGTTTATCATTTCAAACTTTCTTTTCTATACTAATCCCCTTCTCCTAGTATGTTATCTCCTTGCCCTGTTTTGTTAGCGTGATTTGGTCCAATGATTGTACTTCATATTATTTAATAATTAAAATATTAGAAGATGTTTTTATAAATGAAGAAATATTAATTAAATACTGAATTAATTAAAATAAAAAAGATAATTTTAAATATTTTATTTTAAGTATAGATCATTAAGAATGATTAAACAAAATTATTTTAAAAACTAAATTCAATTATAATTTAAAAAATAAATAGTAATATAAGTAAGTAATTATATAAATTTATGATCACATTAACTATCCTTTTGTTTGATTTTGTTGGCTATAAAAGAGTTTTTCTTACTTAATTTTATGAATTTTCTTTGCATTAAATGCATCATACATGATCAAATCATAATTTCACAAGCTAAAAATTGATAATTACTTTTTCCAACTATTTGTAACAATATATAATTTTTTTAGTTAATGTAATATTCATAGTTAATCAAGAAAAAATACTAAAAAATAAACATAAAGTGTCATATGTAATAATAAAAATTTAATCAAACTAAATTATTTTTTTGTCAAAATCAAATACAATATCATCATATTATCTATAATTACTAATTAATCAAAAAAACATGTAATGCTAATTTTTTTCATGTCTTACTCACTTCTCTTGCTCGCTTCATTTTCTCTCTCTCATTCCTTTCAATAAAGAAGCATAACCAAAAACAAAAATTGCAATATAGAAGATATGTAAAAACTTACCTTTTCATATTTATTTTTTCATTCCATTAACAACTACATTCATATTTTTATTGTAAAACTTGAAATCAAGCTATTTGAATCGACACCTCATGAGGTTTAAATTAACAAATAATTAAGAGAATACATGATAAGTGCATATTTTGACATATTTTTGTATCAAATCTTTTATACTTTTCTTGCTTTATTCTTGTTAATATTATTATTTATTAATGTTTTGTGTTAGGGAATAAATGGAAGCATATTTTCAAACTTGTGCAATGTTTGTAATTTGAGCATAAGTTCATGATCAAAAGCCCTATGGACCTGAAGTTTATTTCATTTGAAAGCCAAGAGATAGAGGTACAACTTTTCTGTTGGAAGCTCAGCCCAATTCAGTCTTGATGTTAGCAGAAAATTCGTCCAAATAGTTGCATAAAATGGATCACCAAAATTCGGATCAGAGTTCAGCTCAATATTGATATATTTTAATAATTAGGTTATATCTCTTGAGCCCAAATTTATTTTGGGCTGAAATTCAGATATGTTATACACAATAGGTAAATAAACAAGTTTGCTGAAAACAAGATGGTGTGAAAATGTGTCAAAATGGTAAAAACATAGTCTGCAGGTTGCAGCTGCTGTTAAAAGATAGCTTTTGGACATAACTCGATAATTTGACCAAAGATATATGAAAATATATCAGCACCGAAAGATCTACAATTTTGATTCTTTACGCATCTTCAAAATCTGATTGTATCTGATCGAAAAATGCAATTCAATTCAGTGGATGAGAAATTGGTATAACAACTTACCAACTCTTGGCAACTAGCATACCACTTGATTAACCCCTTCATTATTTGTGTGGCATCTAGCTTACTCCAAGTACTATAAATAGGGCATGTATTAAGCTTGTAAGGGAAGAGCGATATAAGATTTCTTTAGGCTAAGTTATCTAGTTTGTATGTTTTCTAATATTGTAAGTTTTCTAGTAGTAATAGAAATGTATTCTCTAGTTTCTCTTATATTTTTAGTCTTTGCTACTTTTATTATATCTTTCTAAATTTTATTTTGTTGAGAAAAAAGGGTGAACCTCTTGATGGAGGAAGATGAATGATTATAAGGTGAAAAATATTTAAGTATGTTGTATTATTATTTTTATTTTTGATCTAAACCTTACTTGTTTTGTGGTGATTCTTGATTTATGTATCTCCAATGGCACAACAAATACTTGGGTTCATTTAGCTTATTGTACGGTTTTACCCCATCGACTACTAAGGTGAAATCTTGATTTGTTGTTGACCAAGGTATGCATAAATGTTTGATCCCATAAATAAGTATTGACGTTAAGAGATAATTTGCAATAGTAAGACAATATCATAATTATATTTTACATGAGTTACTTGATAATATCTTCCCATTGGAACCTTTATTATGTTTCGATTCTAGTTGTGGAATAAATAACCATTTCTCTATCCAAAACTCAAGAGTGGATCCCTAATCTCAGTACTTTTATTACTTCGATTTTTCTTTAGTTACATCATATATTAATTGTTCATATATTTTGATTCACACAAACTTCATCTTTTTAGAAATATAAACTTAAATTCTTCAAACAACTTCCCTGCGGATCGACCTCGAACTCATGAGAAATTTATTGCTTAACTACAACCTGCACTTAGGTTTACAACCTTAAAGTTGTAGCAAGTTTTTGGCGCCGTTGCCAGGGAAGGCAAGGTAAGTATTTAGGTTTGTTAATATTTTTCCTTTGTAAATATAGTTTGTTTATTTTCTTTATGTGTATATGGTTATATGGTATCGTAGTCATAATTCTCGACGTTTAGTTAGAAATAATTATGAAACTTTCTTTGAAAATTTATTTGAATCATCTTCACATACTTCCACCATGGCTGAAAATGAAAGTGTTTAGGATAAAAATGAGAATCAATAGGTGCGTACCATGTGTTATTACTTGCAACCTCCTTGAAATTCTTCTCCTTCTTATTTCATTTTTCCTCTGAATGCAAATAACTTTCGATTTAAGGCAGGTATGATCCTTTACTTCCTAATTTCCATGGTTTAGACTTTGAAAACCCTTACTTGCATTTAAAAGAATTTGATGAAGTATGTGTCACTTTTGATGATCAAACTTGCACAAATGAGATTGTTAAGCTCAAATTATTTCCTTTTTCTTTAAAAGATAAAGCAAAAAATTGGCTTAATTCTTTAAAGCCTAGGTCAATTGACACTTGGCAAGAAATGCAAGCTGAATTTTTTAAAAAATTCTTTCCAACTCATAAAACTAATGCTTTGAAAAGACATTCAAATTTTTTCTCAAAATTCGAATGAAGTTTTTTTTCAATGTTGGGAAAGATTTAAAAATTTGTTGAATTATGCTCACATCATGGTTTTGAAAAATGGCGCTTAATTAGTTTTTTTTATGAAGGTTTAACTCCTGAAATAAAATAATTTGTTGAAACAATGTGTAATGGTGAGTTTCTTGATAAAGAACTTGATAAAACCCTAGAATATCTAGATCATTTGGCAAAAAACTCTCAATCATGGCATAGTGTTAATTCTTCCGAAGGTTCTATTAGATCTAATCTAGCTAATAGTAATAAAGAAAAATATTATCTGAGCCAAGAAGATGATCTAAATGCTAGACTTGCTAGTTTAACAAGAAAAGTTGAAGTCATGGAACTTAAAAAAGTAAAGAAAATCAAATATGTGCAAGAGGAAGAAGTTTGTACTAATTGTGAACTTTTGGGGCACTCCAACAATGAATGTCCGTCCAAACATTCCAATACAACAAATTTCATGAATACATTCAAAAAATCTTTTCATTCTCCATATTCTGAAACTTACAATCCACAATGGATAAATCATCCCAATTTCAGTTGGCGAGATGATAACTGTGCCTAACCGCTGCATTCACAAAAACCACCAAACTTTCATTATTATCCAGCTCCACATACAAAATCCATTGAGGAGACTTTGCAAGCATTTATGCATGAACAAACAAACATCAATAATAAGACTTCACAAGCTATCAATGAGATCAGATGCACACTTTCAATACTGACAGCATCTTTGCGTACTCATAAAAAAGGTAAATTTCCTACTCAACCTCAACTTAATCCTTCCACTCAGTGTCATGTTTCTTTTCAGGTGAAAATGCAGTCAAGGAGGTTAATTCAGTTACAACTCTTTGGAATGGAAAAGTTATTGACAAGACTATTCATCCCAAGGAGAAAGTTTCTAATCCACCTCCAGAAAAGAAAAATAGAAATAGTCTTGACGATGAAAGTAAGTTTGAAGAAGGTACGTTTGAAAATGATGAAAAATAAAAATATTTACCTCCAGCACTCTTTTCTCAAAGATTGCAATCAACTTAGAAATTGAACTCAAATGCTGAATTTTTTAAAAATTTTAAACAAGTGAAGATTAATATTCTATTGTTGGATGCAATCAAGCAAGTTCCACCTTATGCCAAATTTTTGAAAGATTATGTACAATCAAAAGAAAACATCATGTACAAAAGAAGACATTTTTAACTGAAAGTGTCAGTTTAATCATTCAACAATTCACTCCACCCAAGTACAAAGATCCAGGTTGTCCAACCATTTCATGTATCATAGGAAATACTAGAATAGAGCATGCTTTGCTTGATCTTGGTGCTAGTGTAAATCTTCTACCTTTCTCAGTTTATGAACAGTTAGGTTTGGGAGAACTTAAAACAACTTATGTTGTACTCCAACTAGCTGCCCGCTTGATTAAAGTTCCGAAGGGAATAGTAGAAGATGTGTTGGTACAAATTAATAAGTTTTACTTTTCAGTTGATTTTATTATTTTGGACACAGAGCCTGTTGCACAAACACATACACAAATTCCTATTATTTTTTGGGTCGTCTTTTTCTTGCAACTTCAAATGTTTTGATCAATTGTAAAAATGGTATTTTGAAGTTATTATTTGGAAATCTGACTTTGGAACTAAATGTGTTTAATGTTTGTATGCAATCTGCAGAAGATGTCGAAGTACAGAAAGTGGATTCAATTGAGGAACTTGTTCATGAATACTTTACTACTACTAACTCTTCAGATTCTTTGGAGACTTGTTTTGAAAGTGAAAGTATTTGTAAAAAGGCACACACTAATACTATCTCTGAATTTTTGCAGGTACAAGAAAAATATTTTTGGAAGCCAAGGTTCGAAGAACTTTCATCATCAATAGTAAAATCTATTCCATCAAGTATTAAAGCTCCCGTGGTTGATTTGAAACCTTTGCTAGTTAATTTGAAATACTCTTTCTTGGGTGAGAATGATACTTTTTCAGTAATAATTTCTTCCAAACTCGATGCATCTCAAAAAGGTAAGTTGATCAAAACTCTGAAAATGCATAAGAATGCTTTAGGATGGACCATTGATGATATTAAAGGTATTAATCATTTCATTTGCACACATAACATCTATCTAGAGAAAAATGCTAAATCTTTTAGTGAAATGCAACGAAAGTTAAATCCTAATATGAAAGAAGTAGTGAGAAATGAAGTCATTAAACTCTTAGATAATGGAATCATTTATTCTATTTTTGGTAGCAAATGGGTAAGTCCTACTCAAGTTGTACCTAAGAAATCTAGAGTTACTGTAGTTAAGAATGAAAATAATGAATTAATTCCAACTAGGACTATTACTAGTTGGTGAATCTGCATTGACTATAGAAAACTCAACTCAATTACTAGAAAAGATCATTTTCCATTACTTTTCATGGATCAAATTTTAGAAAGAGTTACAGGACACGAATTTTTTTACTTTTTAGATAGATATTTTGGGTATAATCATATTGCAATTGCACTTGAAAATCAAGAGAAAACAACTTTTACATGTCCTTTTAGTACTTTTGCATATCGAAGGATGCCTTTTGGATTATGTAATGCACCAGCTACATTCCAACGATGCATGCTTAGTATTTTTAGTGACATGGTTGAATGTTCTCTTAAAGTCTTCATAGATGATTTTTTATTTTTGGTAATTCATTTGATGATTGCTTATCTAATTTAGAAAAGATTTTGATTAGGTGTGAAGAAAAGAATCTTGTGCTCAATTGGGAGAAATGTCACTTCATGCTAACAACTAGTATTGGTCTTGGACACATTATTCATCAGAAGGTATTGAGGTTGACAAATCTAAAATTGAGTTAATTACCAATTTGCCAACACCAAAGACTGTGAAGGGGGTTAGATCATTTTTAGGACATGCTGGTTTTTATAGAAGATTTATCAAAGATTTTAGTATAATATCTAAACCTTTGTATAATCTTCTAACAAAAGGTACTATTTTTGAATGGACTAAAAACTGTGAAAATGCTTTTGTTAAACTTAAAAGTATGCTTACGTCTGCTCCAATCATGCAGCTTCCAGATTGGATTTTACCTTTTTAAATAATGTGTGATGCTAGTGATTATACTGTTGTAGTTGTCTTGGGATAAAGAAAAGATAAGAAACCATATATTATTTACTATGCAAGTAAAACTTTAAATGGTGCTCAATTGAATTATACAACAATTGAAAAAGAATTACTTGCTGTAGTTTTTGCATTGGACAAATTTTGATCTTATCTTGTTGGCTCACCAATTGTTGTTTTCACTGATCATGCAATTTTGAAATATCTTTTGTCAAAAAAGAATGCTAAACCAAGACTGATTAGGTGGATTCTCTTACTCTAGGAATTTAATGTTACTATTCGAGATAAAAAGGGAGTAGAGAATATAATGGCTGATTATTTGTCGAGACTTATTTGTGATGACTCATTTCAAACCACACCTATTAATGACACTTTCCCTGATGAATAACTATTTAATATTTCTATTTTACCTTAATTTGCTAACATTGTTAATTTTCTTATGACAGGAAAGATGCCATCACATTGGAATTCTCAGGACAAAAAGAAGTTTTTAACTGGGTTAAATAATTTTATTGGGATGATTCATACCTATTCAAATATTGTCCGGATCAAATCTTTCCAAGATGTGTGCCTGATAATGAGATAGGTAATATTATTAAATTTTGTCATTCAAAAGCATGTGGTGGTCATTTTTGTGTAAAGAAAACTACTGCAAAAATCTTGTAATGTGGATTTTATTGGTCAATTCTTTTTAAAGACACTTACACTTTCTGCAAAAGTTGTGAAAATTGTCAAAAGTTAGGGTCCCTTTCAAAGAGAAATATAATGCCCCTACATCCTATCTTAATGATTGAAATCTTTGACTGTTGGGTATTGATTTTATGGGGTTATTTCCATTATTATTTGGTTTTCTTTACATATTGGTTGCCATAGATTATGTTTTAAAATGGATCAAGGTAATTCCTTGTTGAAACAATAATCACAAAATAATGATAAATTTTTTGAAAGAAAATATTTTAAGTCGATTTGGAATTCCTAAATCTATTATCAGTAATGGGGGAAAAATATTTTTGTAACAAAGTTTTCGGAACTTTAATGAAAAAATATGGAATCATATATAAAGTTGCAATCTCTTATCACCCTCAGACAAATGGACAAGTTGAACTTGCAAATAGGGAGATAAAACAAATTTTGAAGAAAACAGTTAACCCAAACCGTAAAGATTGGTCTCTTAGACTTACCTATACACTTTGGACATATAGAACTACTTTCAAAACATCATTAGGCATGTCTCTTTATAGGATAGTTCATGGAAAATCTTGTCATTTACCTGTTGAACTTGAACATAAAGCTTATTGGACAATCAAAATATTTAATTTCAACCTTGATGAAGCTTCAAAATTGCGCAAATTCCAAATTAATGAACTTCAAGAACTGAGAAATGATGCATTTGAGAATTCTAAAATTTATTAAACAAGAATAAAAGATTTTCATGATAATAAAATTTCAAGAAAAATATTTTAGGTTGGTCAAAAGGTTTTGCTTTATAATTCTTGATTGTATTTGTTTCTTGGAAAATTGAGATTAAGGTGGAGTGGTCCTTTTGTTGTAAAAAAAAGTATATCCTTATGGGGCGATTGACATTGAAAATCCTAAAAATTGTAACATATTCAAAGTAAATGGACAAAAAGTTAAACCATTTCTAGAAAATCAATTTTCACAAAAGGAAATTCTTTTTCTTTCTAATCCTTGTTATGATTAGTGTTGTATATACTTATTTTCTCTGACTTTATTTGTTTTAAATTTTTTTTTTCTTTTATTTTTATTTTTTTTCCCGATTAAATGGCGGATAATGGTACTCTGTGGTTATAAAAGTCAGACTTGTCAGTTTCCCAAACAACTGATATCTTTGTATAAATTTTATTTTCTTTTCTCATTCTCTTTTCTTGTTCTTTTCAAAATGGGTGACATTTTTCTAACTCTCAAAAAATAATTTCCTTTTCTTCCTAAAAATGCAATTTTGAAAATTTATGAAAAATCAGGATTGAAAGATTGAGGATGTTTATGCACAAGGGCATCCCGGAGGACATATGATGGATAATTGAAACAATGGTAAGAGCAGGTGAGTTTTCACATGAGTTTCCAGATTTGCTTACTAGATATATGTCTAGTTTTGGTAAAAATACATATTTAAAAAAACGAATGGCGAAAAAAATGAAAGTTTGTCATATTTGTGCTAGATGGACTTACAACACAAAGTGTCGTTCTTTAGGAATGATCTTTAAAAATTAAGAAGATAAACTTAAATTTATTATGGATGGGCTGAGTAAGGAGTCTTTAGATCACATTATATTGACTCTTGAGATGCATTCATGTGGATTGGTACAATGTACAATTCTTGATTTATGGGATCGTTTTCGAAATGAATATAAGTTTTATAGTCTTGGGAATCTGACATTAAAAGACCATGTTTGCTAGTTTATAAGAAAACTGGATGGGAAGCATATCCTCGACCCATAGATGGCGTTTAAGCCATTATTGGATGTAAAACAAAAGAAAGATGTGAGCCACAATTACAACTATATGTACATTCACGTGTAAGTAGGTATTTTTTAAATTTTGTATGTACATTCACATGTACATTCCTTATTTTCAACCTTTTTGACAAAATAAAAAGACATGCAATAAATGCATTCCCTATTCACACCTCAATAAATATCACCGTACTCACTCTATTTTTCACAACTTATTTTCAAAAGGAAAAAAAATTAAAATAAAAATAAAAAATAGAAGTTTCTTCAACTCGTAAATTCAATTGCGTTTGTATTTTTTATTGATCCAATCTTGGAAAAAATGGTGAGTTTATAGGGGTAGCCAATAACCTTGATAGAACTTTAGCAGAGAGAAAAATTCATTTAGTATATAGGGGAGACAGTTTGGGATTAATGGAGAGTGTTACTATTTCTGCTTATGTAGGATGTGTCAAAGTTTTGGGAGTTATTCCAAAATCTTTAACAGTACATAATATCACAGGTATGACCATTGGAGATGAGCTAAAAGTGTCACATATTTAGGATAGAATGCCTAACATGTTAAATAATGCGGATGCATTCATCATTCTACCTGGCAGTTTTGGTACACTGGAGGAATTATTCCAAATTGTCTATTGGACATAACTCAACATTCACCAAAAACCTATAGGTATTCTTAGTTTTTATGATGGTTTGCTATCTTTTGTAGATCATGCTGTGAAAAAAGGTTTTATTTCAACTTATGCGAGAAGAATCATCATTTCCGCTCTAACACCTGACCAGCTGATTGATCAACTTCTAGCATATGTGTCAGAACCTGATCCAGCCTTGGCCAATGTGGATTGGTCCAACAAGAATAATGGTCGAAAATGCAAATTGAATTTGACTCTTAGTCTGTGATACTTATTGTTAATGATTTTATCTAATAGTATGTGTTTTTTTTGTTTTAGCATTATTAGCCACACTTTAGGTGATATCTTTCAAACTCTACTTTCCTATCTATTTTTGATATTGGGGACAATGTCTCGATTAGATTTGGGGAGGGATAGTTGATATCATGACTTGTGTGTTTAATGTGTGTTTTTCTAGTATTTAAAAAAAATCAAGCGTATTTTTTTATGGATCCATTGAAAGTATGAAAAATGGTGGTTGATTAAAGGGTAATTGTAACACTCTTGAGACGCATCCCCATTTTTTGCATAACATGACAGGTTTGTGAAGTTTTTAATAAATGTTTGTGAATTATCAATTATTTTTTTGAGTTATAGAGATTCTTCCAACTTCAATGATTAAAATTAAGCATGAATAATATGGTTTGATTGATGATGGGTGTTCTTTTGGACTTTGATGTTATTATTTGGTCAATATATTTTTGCGATAATTATACTCAAATTTTATTTTGCATAAATAGTTATGTTATTCAGTGTGAAGATAATCATGTCAAAATAGATAATTCTTATGCCCTTGCTCTAATCATCACTTGAATCTTCAACATGTAGGGGTTGAGTATTAGAACTTTTTCTTTTGGTCTGTCGAAGCGAATGACTGATAGTGCACCACTAGAAAAATGATTAAGGCATTAGGCTTTCTAGTACCATTGCCAAATCAGCTTATTCCGCATATGATGATTCAAGAAAACATCCCCCTAGTAAACCACTTTGAGTTTTTCAATAAATAAATATTTTTTTTTGTATCCATATCTTTTTACCTAATTTAAATACACTATTATCCAATCCTTGTTCTAAAAATAATTGGAGTTTAAGAGACATTTAATTGACAACTTGAACTTACAAAAGAAATTCAAGTTGGAATAGAAGATAAGTGTGAGCGAGTTTCTCTTTAAAAAAAAAAAAAAAGGAGAAAAACAATAATAAAAAAATAGAAAGAAAAAAAAATTACAAAGTGCTACAAGTTGCAACTTAAAATGAGATGTTGCAAGATGAATAAGTAGGGTCCAATTCAATAGCAATAGACTCCAGTGTGAAATTTGTGGCAAATTTGAGAATTCTTCATCAATAAATTCTATGTCTCTAATTCCATGAAGTTTTTAGAACCTTTGTTACATTCTATCTTTTTATTTTTTAGCTACATCACCACCATTTGGCCCCATTACAACCTTTGTTGAAAAACTTTTGATTTCGTGTGGTGCCTTCAGTGTAGTGGAGATTTGCACCAAAGAAAAAGAGCCTATGATGTTTAACTTTTCTGTTAGAGATCGGGTGATGGTTTTTATAAGGTTTTATGAGAATTCACTTATTTGAAGCATGTATAATTTCATCACTATTGACATTAACTGTCCACACACACACTTGAGTATGCTTATTGTAGAAATGTTTTGACTTTTGAACTATTAAGAGTTAAACTCAATACTTGTTTGATTTTATTTCCATATTACTTTGTTGTTTTATGAGAATAAAAGTTGGAAGATAATTATTATAGGTGTTTGTGGGTATCACTACTGGAAACCCTCACGAGACTATAACTCATCCTTTATGGGCCACCTAGGGGTTTAAAGGCTTGTTGCATATGCTAAATGCAATCGTGATTTCCTACAAAAGTGGATTAGTTTTTATTTGTTTTAGGCTTGCTCGAGGACAAGCAAGGGTTAAGTGTGGGGAATTTGATAGGTGCATATTTTGACATTTTTGTATCAAATCATTTATATTTTTCTTACTTTATTCTTGTTAATATTATTGTTTTATTAATATTTTGTGTTAGGGAATAAATGGAAGCATGTTTCCAGACTGTGCAGTGTTTATAATTTGAGCATAACTTCATGATCAAAAATCCTATGGACTTGAAACTTATTTCATTTGAAAGCCAAGAGATAGAGGTACAACGTTTCTGTTGGAAGCTCAACCCAATTCAGTTTTGATGATAGCAGAAAATTCGTCCAAATAGTTGTACAAAATGGATCACCAAAATTCGGATAAGAGTTCAGCCCAATATTGACATATTTTACCAATTGGGTTATATCTCTTGAGCCCAAATTTATTTTGGGTTGAAATTTGGATATATTATACAGAAGAGGTAAATAAACAAGTTTGTTGAAAACAAGATGGTATGAAAATGTGTTAAAATGGTAAAAACATAGTCTGTAGTTTGCTACTGCTGTTAAAGGATGGCTTTTGAACATGACTCGGTAATTTGACCATATCTCTTTCATCCGATCGCCAAATTTGATAAAAGATATATGAAAATATATTAACATCGAAAGATATACAATTTTGATTCTTCACATATCTTTACAATATGGCTGTATCTAACCGAAAAATATAATTTAATTCAGTAGATGAGAAATTAGTGTAACAACTTACCAGCTCTTGGCAACTAACATTCCACTTGATTAACCCCTCTATTATTTGTTTGGTCTCTGGCTTACTCCAAGTACTATAAATAGGGCATGTATTAAGCTTGTAAGGAAAGAGGGGTAGACGGTTTCTTTAGGCTAAGTTATTTAGTTTGTATATTTTCTAGTATTGTAAGTTTTGTAGTAGTAATAGAAATACATTCTCTTGTTTCTCTTATATTTTTAGTCTTTGCTACTTTTATTATATCTTTCTAAATTTTATTTTATTGAGGAAAAAGGGTGAACCTCTTGATGGAGGAAGATAAATGGTTATAAGGATAGAAAATGTTTAAGTATGTTGTATTATTATTTTTATTTTTGATCTAAACCCTACTTGTTTTGTGATGATTCTTGATTTATGTATCTCCAATGACACAACAAATACTTGGGTTCATTTAGCTTATTGTACGGTTTTACCCCACCGACTGTTAAGGTGAAACCTTGATTTGTTGTTGATGAAAGTGTGCATAAATGTTTTATCCCATAAATAAATATTGATCTTAAGAGATAATTTGCAATAGTAAGATAATATCATGATTACCTTATTGCATGAGTTACTTGATAATATCTTCCCATTGGAACTTTCATTATATATGAATTCTAATTGTAGCAATTAATAGATGTAAAAAGAATAAATAACCATTTTTCTATCCAAAACTCAAAAGTGGATCCCTAATCCTCAGTACTTTTATTACTTCGATTTTTCTTTAGTTACCTCATACATTAATTGTTCATATATTTTGATTCACATAAACTCCAACATTTTAGAAATATAAAGTTGAATTCTTCGAACAACTTCCCTTTGGATCGACCTCGGACTCACGAGAAATTTATTACTTACTACAACCTGCACTTGGATTTGCAACCTTAAAGTTGTAGCAATACCCAAGTGATAAAGTTCTTCTAATTTTTTATAGTGGCTTATATATATATATATATATATATATATGTATATATATATATATATATATAGATTCTATTCGATTTCAATTCTTATTTCAATATTTTACATTTTTTTTTGTTAAGTTAAATTATTTTGTTACTTGAGTTTTGTTAAGTTAAATACATAATAAATAAAATCCTTTTAATTTTTCTTCTATTTGTTTACAAAAATATGTATACCCTTTTTTATTCTATTTACTTTTAATTATCCCTTATTTTTTTTTCATTTTATTTCATTTAATTAAATTAATTGCTATCAATTATTAATATTAATTTAAGATTAGCTAACAATATACCTCCATATAAGTCAAAAATAAGAAGACTATAATAAAACACTAGAGATTGAAATAATAATATAATATTGAAAATAAAATTTATGTGGTGCAATGTAAAATATGATTTGTGAAATTCATAATAAATCCTTATTTAGAGTTTAAATCTATTTTTAAAAAAAAAAAATTGGACTTACTAGACTTGATTAAAATGCATAATAAGAAGAAAACACAACAAAAATAAGCAAATATTTTTCTTATTCTATCTACTCTTTCTTCTTATATCTCAATATTTAAAAATTGAATTTGAAATCTAAGGTTTTATTAACACTTACGTGAATATTATACCTTAATAACCTTGAACTTAAGGTTATTTTGGTCCATCTCTCCTAAGATTTGCAATTTTAGTAAAATATCTTTCTCGTCCAGTTATGTAAAAAATTTAAAAAATTAATATTTACAAACAAAAAAACCATAACCTAACCCATCATTTTAAATAAAAATATAAGAAAAGTAATCAACCAAAATTTTGAATATAAAAACTCTCTCAATTGTATACCAATACTTTATTTTAGTAAATAATAAAACCATATATAGTTTTAAAAAGAAATAGGAGACCAAAATTTTATTTGTGAGGCAACAATCAACAATTATAAGTAATTTTGATTTTAAGAATAACTTAGCAAAAACTAAAGTTTTTTCCTGAAATTGTACAATGTATTATATTGTTAAAGATGGTATTTATAATTGAACTTGAGTCTTTCATTTTATTATAAAAATTATGCAATTGTAAATTCGTGAGCCATGCATAATTATAAAAAAAGATAATTATTCTTTGAATCTGAAATTAATCTATACTCCTTATGCCGTTGAGAGACTATATAATTTAAAAATTGGCCTCATTCATTTTTTTTCTTTATAAAATTATTTATTAAAAAATATAACTACCAATTAATTTTTTCAAAAGTTATGCTTTTTTCAAAAATAAACGGATATAATACTTTGATCTTAAAATAAATTTCTCTAAGATTTTTTTAATCAAATAATGGGCATGGTGTCCAAAGATTCAAACCTTAAAGTGCAAATAATCCCTTAAGCTTACTGTGTATGATTTAACAAAGTAAACTTTAAGACTATATTTGTTACATGAACTTTACCGCGAATGTCAAATTAGTATCTAAATTAACATATAGTTAAGAAATACTTGACTTTTGCCGTAAATGTCAAATTATTACATATTAAATGAACTTCATTTAGTTTTTCTTCTTACAGTAGTATATATACACATTTAGACTTTAAATTATTACATAGTGACTTCATCTTATTCTGTCTACTTCTTTTTTTTTTAAATCTCAATATTTAAAAATAAAATTTCAAATCTCTTGTAAGGTTTTATTAACAATCTTGTGAATATTATAATCACCAACACTTGAACAAAAGGTTATTCGAATCCGCCTTTTATAAGGTTTGCAATTTCAGTAAAATATCTCCCTAGCCCTATTATGTCCAAAAATTCAAAAACATTATATTTGAAAACCAATAACCCTAACCTAACATATATAACGATAATCCATCCTTTTGATTAAAATCAAACTATAAATAATTTTTTAAAAAAAGTGATAAATCAAAATTTAAATTTTGAAACTCTCATGAATACCAAATACCTTAATTTAATAAATAAATATATAATTTTGAAAAATAAATAGGAGACCAAAATTTTAATTTTGAGACAATAATCAATAATTTTAAATTCTAAAACTTTCTTTGATTGCATACCAATTATCTTAATTTAATAAACAATAAATCTATATATAGTTTTAAAAAAAGAAATAGGAGATCAAAATTTTAATTTTTAGGCAATCATAAATAATTATAAATAATATTGATTAACTTTTATGTTTGAGAATGACTTTGCAAAAAACTAAATTTTTTAATGCATATTTTAAAATAAAAAATATTAAATTAGATCATATCTTCTTTAATAATTAAAGATAATATGTTAATTTAGATATGAAAAACAATAAATAATAATTTTTGAATTGTATAAATTATTAGAATTGAGAGATCAAAAAGTACATTTACTAAATGAAAGAATATAAATTAACTTTTATATCTTTAAAATGCATAATTATGAAAAAAAATGTTAGACCAAAATCTACATCATGAGGTTTAATAATATATATAATTTGTATTATTATATATCTGTGAAAAAAATATATATGAAAATAACTTGTCTTGAATTTTTTTCCTGAAAGTGTATGATGTATTATACTATTACAGATGACATTTGCAATTGAACTTGAGTTTTCATTTTATTACAAAAAATTTGCAGTCGTAAATTTGTGACCACATAATTAAAAAAGTTGTAATTTTTCCTTATATACAAAAATTAATCTATACTTTTTATGTCTTTGGAGAGACTAAAAAATTTAGATTTTTTATCTTAGTAATTTTTTTATTTTACAAAATTAATTACTATAAAAGATAACTAACAATTAGTTTTTAAAGTTGAAGCCTTTTTTTCAAAAAGAAAGGGATATTGCACTTTGATCTTTAAATAAATTTCTCTTAGAATTTTTAAATAATGGGATGTGTGTATTACTAGAGTTA
>CM033114.1:18032949-18081066 GCA_019321725.1 Paulownia fortunei
CATTCTTCATTTTAATGAATTCTCATGTGATTGTTTGTTAAATCATCAAAAGTTAAAGTTAATACTGAATGTCTTGCATTTCTAGAATGTATTCATGAAAATATATATGGCCCTTTAATCCGACATATAGACCATTTAGGTATTTTATGGTATTAATAGATGCATCTACTAGATGGTCCCATGTTTCCCATTATCTAATAGCAATTTGGCATTTGCAAGATTAATTGCTCAAATAATTTATTTGCGAGCCCAATTTCCAAAGTATGCAATAACAACTATAGTCTTGATAATACTGGTGAATTTGCATCACAAGCATTTAATGATTATTGTATAGCAGTTGGGATAACTGTTAAACATCCTATTGCTCATGTATATAAAATGGTTTAACATAATCATTTATTAAATGCCTCCAGTTGATTGCTGGATTAGTACTTATGAGGGCAAAACTCTCAATCGCTACTTGGGGACATGCGATTTTGCATGCAGCATCACTTGTTCGCATTAGGCCAACATTATTTCATAACTACTCCCCATTACAATTGACTTTTGGTCAGGAGCCTAATATTTTCCATCTAAGAATTTCTGGTTGTGCGTATATGTTCCAATTGCTCCACCATAATTGTAAAACCCCCATTACTACACATACATATATATTTATATATATAATAATTTTGACATGATAAATCCTGTGTGCATGCATGAAATAATTTTTTTTTCCTATAACAGCTTAATAAATAATAAACTATTTTTTCCACTCACAAACTAATATATATATACCTGCAAAGGACCCATAACAACCATAACAATTACATACTCATGTACATAAAATTTTTAAAAGTAACACACAGTACAAATCTCAAAACCTAATACAATAGACTGCAAAATCAAATAAGTTAACAACCATCTCAACAGGTCGTGATCCATGTACACTGATCCTCAGAACCTGTAGAAACTCCAGCCGCTCGCTCAGTAAGTCCGTGACTTCAAGTATCATCAAACTCACCTACAATGCATGAACTACGTGAGCTAATGCTCAGTAAATGAAAATCATGCATGCTGAAGAATAATCCAACATAAATGCAATGCATTTATATGAGATCATGACAAGAATGCAAACTTATGCATAAAAATAGTTCATTCAAAATTATTTTCCATCACTAGGCCCTTGGCCCACCTACTATGTACATAATAGAGCTCTCAACAATATCAATAATCATATGGCCATAAATAGATCGACACAGTCCGGGGGCCATCTCCTGGGATCACCAAAGGTCCATCCCCAGTCTTCCCCTGTGACCCTACAGAAGTCTTCCCACCAGCTGCGTCGATAAGGACACAGTCAAGTGGTCCACCCTTTCGTGACCACCAAAGGCACACTCCCTGTCAACCTCTATGATCCTCCGAAAAGTAATACTCGCGATGCCCTAAATATTATATAAATAAGCCACATATAGGCCTCGGTACACTAGTAGTGGCCAACCAAAATATTTTCTTTCTGAAAATAATGTTATGCATGCAAAACCTTAACTGTGAGCACGTGTTATGCATGCACGTGTAAATGTTGATGAATGTCATGTTCAATGACACAGTGAATCACTTGTCTCATTATCCAAACAATGTATGCACTATAAGATATTACTCATCAAGACACAAGGATCATATTTAATATAAATAAGCCAATAAATACTATGTCCATGCATTGTAGTTGCAAATAGATTTTCACTTACCTTTTGTTGGGTTTGCGCGATCCCGGGAGACCTATACGCAACAGAATTTAAATTTTATTCAAAAACATAAATATATATTACATCACATATAATTAAAACGAATCTTGGAACCCTTTCGCGATTACTCAGTTGTGCATTTTCTGATAGTTAAAGTAAGAAAGTTTCAGAAATTCTTACCTTCCGGCTGATGTAGGGATTGAAATGATTCAAATCGTTATCCCTCCATGAAAGTATCTCCATGTTCTTCAATTCAAAACCACATTGATTGAAATCTGATTCACTTCTAGGATCCCAAATGTTATCCCTCTAACGGTATCCACACCTTGGATGCCCACTCGTAACCGAATCCTATGTTAGTAGTTTTCGATTTGATAATTCTATCCCAGAACGATTTTGTTTGGAACAAGAACACACTAACAATTAGTGTTTTAGGTGTTTAATTTAATTCTTAATTCAATAATTAAATCAAGAATTAACTAGATAAAAGGTTGGTGAACTTTTGGAGATTGAAAGGAAAGGAGAGACGATTTTTTAGAGATGAAAGAAAACTATTTTTATTCACAAAAATCTGCAATTAAAATCCCCATAAAAAACATCCAAGAAGATTGTCAATAAAGGCCACCACACATCCTTTCCATGTAGGACTCTTCTTCCTTTCTTACCTCCAACTCTTTTGGTAAGTTTCCTTATCCCATAAGGACTTTCCGTTTTCCTTATTACCTCTTAGAAATTGAATTCTCAATTCAACTTCCTCTAGGAATTGGATTCTCAATCCAATTTCCTAATGGGCTTCCTACAAGCCCACACCTAATGGGCTTAGGCCTAAGTAATCAATCAGACTCTAATTTAATTGATCCAATCAATTAAATTAATTTATTTAATTAATTAGGTCCATCTTAATTAATTGATCCAATCAATTAATTAAATATTCCAATTGGGCTCCCTAATCCAATTAGGTCCAATCAATTAATTAAATTAATTCCACACTTGAATTAATTTAACCCCATTAATTAATCATATTAATTAATTTAATCCAACACTTGGATTAATTTCTAGTCTAGAAATGGACTTGTCCAAGTTTTGTGTGTGACCCCTTGGGTTCACTTTAAACTAGGCGTGGGCTCACAACTCTTGTGACTTAGTTGAATAATTAATTGTTCTAATTAATTAATCCAATTAATTAATTCTCTTGGAATTAACTCATTAATTCCAAGAACCCACAAGACACGGGAAGCACCTAACAATGCATCATGACTCCTACTCTAAGGTGAATGTGCAAACCTATTTCAATTACGAATACCATGCAAGTACGGTCCTTCGGTCATCTAATCTCCCGATTGAGCCTAGGGCATGGATGTTGAGTCGAAACCCCATTAACTCAATAACTATGTTTCCATTCCTAGTAGCTTGACTCGATGATGAATAATTAGAAAACCCCACGTCTAATTTTTATCCAACCTTGGCCAAGGATTTTAGAGTCAAGTACAGTGGAACACATAGGAGATTCACCTATTCATCTAGATAGGTGACGGATCCTTTATTGGCCACTCATTAATCTCCATACATAAAGATGTTACACCCAATATAAACCCTTTGTGATTGTCATGTAATCGGGAAATACATCAAAATACAACATGTCATGCACAAGGTTACCATGGTGCCTCAAGTCCAAGGACTAATTCTTGTACTATCGTAACGAGAAAATTCCCATTTGACAATAGAATATTTGCAATTGGGAATTTTCATGTGGGGTTGTTCAGTGTATTTGTTCCCAGCAAGCACCCACATACATGCACTAGTGTCTCCACACCAATACCTATAGAACGAGGCATCCTCCTTTCAAGCCTGTATCGTATGCGCAAGTGGGATCAATGATGTCCCATCTCATTGATCCTTAACTTGAAATGTTTTAAGATCACAGCCTTAGAGGCATATTCCACGATCACCATCATATGCGCAACTATGTCCCATAGTTGTGTGTGATCTAAGAACTTTATCTAATTCTTATGATGAATTTAAGATAAAGATTACCATTTAAATGATATTAATATAAATAAGAATGTTTCGCAAGAGTATAACAACAACCAGAATAATTGGCACGTCGGACACTACTCTAACACTTATATTATGTAAAAGTGTAACGTATTAATTTTTATTCTTAATCAATAGGTTTCTATATCGAATCTCATAAGTGATCTTAAATTTTAAATTTAATTAAGTAACAATCAAACCTTAAAATTTTATATTTCACCCCAATCAGAACCTTTTAAATATCCTAAATTTCTCGTCTTGAATTTATTCTAATATTATTTAATTGATATGTATAATCCTGTAATTAATCCCTCAATTTAATTAACTCCGTCATCCAAGTAATACAAGATAACAAAATTGAATCTTTGTAACTAATTTCAAATTAAAGGTGTATATCACACGTAGATAACTAATTAACTTGGATCAAAAACTTTCTTTCAAATTAAAAATAAATGACATAAACATATATTTTTATCCGTACAAAATAAGAAGGCACTTACCAAAAATTTCCTCAAATTTCTACAGTTGAAATTTGTTATTCCTTTCTCCTTTCGTCTTTTTCTTTTTCTTTTTTTCATTTTCCTGTTGTGCTATTTCTTCTTCTCCCCCCTTTTTTTTCTTTCCTTTCCTTTTCTATCGTGAATGTGTGTGTGGTGTTTTACTTAATATTAAAGGAATCTAATATAATATATTATATATATATACTTATCCTTAACATTAGTATTAAAGAAATCTAATATAATATATTATATATATACTTATCCTTAACATTAGTGTTAAAGAAATCTAATATAATATATTATATATATACTTATCCTTATCAATATATATATGTATACACTACACGTGTATACCTATATGTACATATATATTATAATATACTTATCCTCATCATATATATATGTATACACTACACGTGTATACATATATATATATATTATATTACACACCATATACTTATATATATATATATTATTTTTATATATAATTAATACAAAATATTATTTATTTATTTATATATATATTTATTTATAAGCCCCCAAATTTATTTTTATTTACATCCTCTTAATTAATATAATAATATCCTTATTTTCTTTTATTATTATTATTACTATTACTATCATTATTTTCTCCCTAATTAATTTATTTGCATAGTTTATCCTATATCGATAAACACAACGATGCTACCTTTCACTTACGTGTATCATAATGCTATCTGATAGTTGACACTTAAATTCTCATATCTTAGTACCAACTCAACCAATTAGGTTAAAGAATCTGAAAATTAATATCGGTGACAACTTCAAAAGTTTAATTATTAAAATATCGTATAAAATATAATGCATTATGGAATATCAATTAAAATGCAAATGACACATACGTGACATAAATGCATGAATTTTATTGGTCAGGTGAGTAGCGCGAGGCTTGGGTATTACATCCTTTCCTCCTTATGAAAATTTCATCCCCAAAATTTTTCTTACCGAAAAAGCTCTGGGTATTTGACTCTAATTTCATCTTCCATTTCCCATATACCCTCTTCCATTGACTAGTCCTTCCACAGTACCTTGACTAATGGGATTTTCTTATTTCTAAGTTGTTTTATCTCCCGTAGTAGAATCTTGACAGGTCTTTCCTCGTAACTCAAATCGGATCTCAACTCTACTGGTTCTTTTCGTAGAATGTGGGATGGATTCGCAACATACTTTCTCAACATGGATACGTGGAATACATTATGTACTTATGTACTTGAGGCATTGATGTAGGCAGATCAAGTTTGTAAACAACATCACCTATTCTCTCGGTAATAGGAAATGGACTAATATATCTGGGACTCAACTTTTCTTTCTTCCCAAACCGCATAATACCTTTCATTGGAGCTACCTTGAGAAACACTTGATCTCCTATGGCAAACTCTAGCATCTTCCTTCTTTGGTCTGCATAACTTTTCTGTCGACTCTAGGCAGTTTCCATTCTTTTTTTGAATTTGTAACACAGCCTCTGTCATTTCCCGAATAATGTCCGGGCCTAAAAGTTTCTTTTCACCTACTTCATCCTAGTGAACTGGAGATCTGCATTTTCTGCCATACAGTGCTTCATAAGGAGCCATCCTAATTGTAGCCTGATAACTATTGTTATATGAGAATTCTACCAGAGGTAGATACTTGGTCCACTGTCCTTGAAAATCCAATACGCAGGCTCTAAGCATGTCTTCTAAGGTTTGTATTGTTTGTTCAGATTGCCCATCAGTCTGAGGATGATATGCAGTACTGAAAGATAGTTGTGTTCCCAATGCTCTCTATAGACTTCTCCAAAAGGTAGATAGAGATCTCGAGTTCCTATCAGAAGTAATGGATAGTGGTACACCATGGAGTCTAACCACTTCCTGTATATATATCTATGCATATCGATCTATGGAATAGGTTGAACAAATGGGAAGGAAATGAGCTGATTTAGTTAATCTGTCCATATTCACATAAATAGAATTATGACCTTTCACCATTTTGGGTAAACCCGCCACAAAGTCCATAGTGATTCTTCCCATTTCCATTCTGGCATAAGCAGAGGTTGCAAAGTTTCCGCTGGTCTTTGATGTTATGCTTTTATGTGCTGACATGTCAAACATTGGTCCACGTACTGTGCAATATCTCTTTTCATACCTGGTCACCAGTAATGCATTTTCAAGTCTCTATAATTTTGGTAGCTCCTGGATGTATTGAATAAGGTGTTGAATGTGTCTCTACAAGAATATCTTTTCTGATGTTATCCACAAGGATACATATAATCATTCCCTAAATTGTAGCACTTCATTCACGGATATTTTAAAATCAGATGGTACCCCTGAAGCATTATCCTTCTTTACATTGATAAAATATTCTTCCCCTTGTTGTCCTTGTTGAATTTTATCAATTAACTTCGGTTGGAGTGTCAAGGTTGCCAACTTTATTTCCATTTCTCCCAACTGTACAATCTCCACATTCATTTTCTGAAATTCAATTAAATCTGGTCTCTGAACAGAAAGAGTAGTTGCGGTACCTTGTATTGATTTTCTACTCAGTGCATCTGCCACCACATTAGCCTTACCTGGATGGTAGTTGATAACACAGTCATAATCCTTTACCAGCTCCAACCACCTTCGTTGTTGCATATTCAGTTCTTTTTGTGTGAAGAAGTATTTTAAGCTCTTGTGATCCGTGTAGATTTCACACCACTCCCCATATAGATAGTGTCTCCATATCTTTAGTGCAAATACTATTGCAGCAAGCTCCAAATCATGTGTAGGGTAATTTCTTTCATATTCTTTTAGCTGCCTCGATGCATATACAATCACTTTCCTATTTTGCATCAGTACACATCCCAACCATTCTTTAGGGCGCCACTGTAAACTACAAAGCCTCCAGTACCTGATGGAATTGAGAGAATGGGTGTTGATGTCAATCTTTTCTTTAATTCTTGGAAACTTTGCTCACACGCCTCTGTTCGTTTAAATATGATACCCTTCCATGTTAACTATGTTAAAAGAGAAGCAATCTTAGAAAATCCTTCTACAAATCTACGGTAGTATCCAACCAAACCAAGAAAACTACGTACTTCTGAAGGAATTGTAGGTTGTGACCAGCTATTAATAACTTCTACTTTACTTGGATCAACTGATATTCCTACCCCTGATATGACATGTCCCAAGAATACCACTCGATCTAACCAGAATTCACATTTCTTGAATTTAGCATATAATTGTTTCACCTTTAAAACCTCTAACACCATTTTCAAATGTGTTACGTGCTCTTCCTTTGTTTTGGAGTAAATCAAGTTGTCAATAATAAACACAATAATAAATTTATCCAGAAAATCTCTGAATACCCGGTTCATCAGGTCCATGAAAGCTGTTAGGGTGTTAGTTAATCCAAATGGCATCACCAGAAATTCATAATGTCCATACCTCGTGCGAAATGCTATCTTCGAAATGTCATGTTCTTTTATTTTCAAGTGATGGTATGCAGATCGTAAATCAATCTTCGAAAATACTACTGCACCTTGAAGCTGATTGAATAAATCGTCAATTCAAGGTAAAGTGTATTTATTCTTGATTATAACCTTATTCAATTCTCGGTAGTCTATACACAGTCTCATCGTACCATCCTTCTTTCGTACAAACAGGACAGGCGCACCCCACGGTGAAAAGCTAGGTCTGATAAACCTTTTTCCAGCAATTCTTGTAATTGTATCTTTAATTCCTTTAACTCATATGGAGCCATTCGATATAAGGATTTTGAGATTGGAGATGTTTCTGGCTGTAGGTCAATAACAAACTCTATCTCACGATCGAGTGGTAACCCAGGCAGATCATTTGGAAATACTTAAGGGTATTCCTGAACCACTGGTACTTAACTAAAGGTAGGATGGTGTTGTTCTTCAATGCTCATAACACTGACTAAATACCCCTCACAACCCGCTTCTAATAAACGTTGTGCTTTCAGCTCTAATATTAGTGGGAATCTGAAGTTCTTCATAATCCCAACAAACATAAAAGGTTCTTCTCCAGGAGGTTGGAATGTCACTGTCTTTTTTTGGTAATCTATGGTAGCACAGTACTTTGATAACCAGTCCATGCCCAAAATTATGTCGTAGTCATTCATGGCCAATACAATCAGATCAACATATAGTTCTCTATCTTCAATAGGAATGGCACAAGCTTTCAAAAGCTGATTGGTCTGCTTTGAATCTCCATAAGGAATCGTCACATTTTAACTAATTTTTTTTATTTCAAGTGTCCTACCCAGCCTCTTCACATACTCAGTGGACGCAAATGAATGTGTAGCTCCTGAATCAAATAGTATGAATGCTGGAGTATCATGGATGAAGAGTTTACCTATCATTACCGATGGATTCGCCTCTACGTCTACTCTAGTGATGGTAAAAACTGTAGCGGGTACACTCTGTTGCTTTATAGAGTTTGGGTTCTTGAAGCATGTTCTGGCAATATGGCCAACCTTTCCACACACATAACACCTTCTAGGATCTGTAGGGCAGTTTCCCACATGTTGACCACCGTATTTAGGGCACATAGATTGTGGCATTGGTGCTTTCCCCTACTCTATCTTTGGTCTCTTATTTTGCTCCCATTATTGCTGCCTTGGTTTCGATAGGAATTCAGGTTTCTGGCCTTGAGCTTGGAATGGTCTCTTCTTTTCACTTCCAACCCACCTTTGTCCTTGTCCTTGCTGAAATTAACGATGAGCTTCCAACGCACGAATAATTCTAAGTCCATCTTGCTCAGCAACTAATGCTCTCTCAGCAATTTGTGAATAGGTGACTCCTTGAATTCCCACCATATTAACATCTCTGTATAGTTCTGGCCTCAAACCTTCAAGGAATCTTTCTACTTTCAGTGCATCAGTGCTAATCATATGCATGGCAAACCTGGACAACTATTCAAATTTTTGAATGTAATCCCCAACTGTCATAGCTCCCTGTCGCAGCTGTATAAATTCATTCATCTTCATTGCACAAACAGGCACTGTGAAGTATTTGTTCCTGAATAACTCTTTAAATCTTTTCCAAGTCATAGTAAAAGGATCCTCTATGCTCCTCATTGTATCCCACCAGTGCCCAACACTTCCACGAAGCATAAACGAGGCGATATCATCTTCTCTTCCTTTGGACTTTACTATACTAGAACATATTCTCTAGGGTTCTCAACCAATCCTCTGCAGTTGTGGGATTTACCGCATCTTCAAATATTGGTAGATTGAGTTTTCTAAATCTTTCCCCAACTATCTTCACTAGTTTTGCTCGGAGTTGTGGTTGATTCATTTCAGATCTTTGTTATCCACCCACATCCTTCTGCTAGATGAGTTGTTGAATTTGTTCTGATTGTCGTTGAATAAGTTTTGTAAGTCGGTTTATAATAGTGTCCCGGTCGTCATTTGACATAGGTGTCTCTCCTTCTTGGTTTCTACCTCCACTACTACTCTCACTCCTTGTTCTTGTCATGGCTGCAATATTGTTTTAAAACATGGCCAATATAATTCATGAAACAATAATATATCACATAATAAAATAAAACTTACGAGCAAGGCGGTGCTTCCACAAGTTCCAAGTTTATGTACATGGACAATCTACAAAACCTGTAACCGCGCTCTGATACCACTCTGTAACACCCCCATTACTACACACACATATATATTTATATATATACTAATTTTGATATGATAAATCCTGTGTGCATGCATGAAATAATTTTTTTTCCCTGTAACAACTTAATAAATAATAAACTATTTTCCCACTCACAAACTAATATATATATATATATATATGCAGAGGACCCATAACAACCATAACATTTACATACTCATATACAAAAAAGTTTTAAAAGTAACACACAACACAAATCTCAAAACTTAATACAATAGACTGCAAAATCAAATAAGTTAACAACCATCCCAACAGGTCGTCATCCATGTACACTGATCCTCAGAACCTGTAGGAGTTCCAGTCGCTCGCCCAGTAAGTCCGTGACTTCAAGTATCATCAAACTCACCTACAATGCATGAACTACGTGAGCTAATGCTCAGTAAATGAAAATCATGCATGCTGAAGAATATTCCAATATAAATGCAATGCATTTTTTGAGATCATGACAATAATGCAAACTTATGCTTAAAAATAGTTCATTCAAAATCATTTTCCATTACTGGGCCCATCTACTATATACCGGATAGAGCTCTCAACAATATCAATAATTATATGGCCATAAAGAGATCGACACAGTCCGGGGGCCATCTCCTGGGATCACCAAAGGTCCATCCCCTGTCTTCCCCTGTCACCCTAAAGAAGTCTTCCCACCAGCGACGTCGATAAGGGTACAGTCAAGTGGTCCACCTCTCATGCCCACCAGAGGCACACCCCCTGTCAACCTCTATGATCCTCCAAAAAGTAATACTCGCGGTGCCCCAAATATCATATAAATAAGCCACACATGGCCTCGGTACACTAGTAGTGGCCAACCAAAACATTTTATTTCTGAAAATAATGTTATGCATGCAAAACCTCAACTTTGAGCACGTGTTATACATACACATGTAAATATTGATGAATGACATGTTCAATGACATAATGAATCACATGTCCCATCATTCAAATAACGTATGCACTATAAGATATTTATAATATTCATCAAGACACTCATCAAGACCCAAGGATCACATTTAATATAAATAAGCCAAGAAATACTATGCCCATGCATTGTAGTTGCAAATGGATTTCACTTACCTTTCACCTTTGATATCCTACTAAAGGTTAACAAAATTCTCCTCCCTAACCTTAGATATAAGGCAGCCTATAAAAGTATAACGTATTAATTTTCATTATTAATCAATAGGTTTCTATATCAAATCTCATAAGAGATCTTAAATCTTAAATTTAATTAAGTAACAATCAAATCTTAAAATTTTATATTTCACCCCAATCAAAACCATTTAAATACCCTAAATTTCTCGTCTTGAATTTATTCTAACATTATTTAATTGATATGTTATAATCCTGTAATCAATCCCTCAATTTAATTAACTCTGTCATCCAAGTAATACAAGATAATAAAATCGAATCTTTGTAACTAATTTCAAATTAAAGATGTATATTAATTATTGTCTCATAGGTAGATAACTAATTAACTTGGATCAAAAACTTTCTTTCAAATTAGAAATAAACGACATAAACATATATTTTTATCCGTACAAAAATAAGAAGGGACTTACCCAAAATTTCCTCAAATTTCTACGGTTGAAATTTGTTATTCCTTTCTCATTTCTTCTTTTTATTTTTTTTTAATTTTCCTGCCATGCTATTCTCATCATATATATATTTATACACTACACGTGTATACATATATGTATATATATACACTACACGTGCATACATATATATATATATTATATTACACACCATATACTTATATATATATATATTATTTTTATATATAATTAATACAAAATATTATTTATTTATTTTTATATATATTTATTTATAATCCCCCAAATTTATTTAATATTAAAAAAATTTACATCCTCTTAATTAATATGATAATGTCCTTATTTTCTTTTATTATTATTATTACTATTACTATCATTATTTTCTCCCTAATTAATTTATTTGCATAATTTATCCTACACCGATAAACACAATTATGCCACATTTCACTTACGTGTATCATAATGCTATCTGATAGTTGACACCTAAATTCATATATCTTAGTACTAACTCAACCAATTAGGTTAAAGAATCTAGAAACTAATATCGGTGACAACTTCAAAAGTTTAATTATTAAAATGCCATATAAAATATAATGTATTATGAAATATCAATTAAAATGCAAATGACACATACGTGACATAAAATGCATGAATTTTATTGGCCAGGTGAGTAGTGCGAGGCTCGGGTATTATGACAACGCACTAAGATGGGTCCACAAAAAAGGTTTGGAATATATGTTGGATATGAATCACCTTCAATTATTAAGTATCTTGAAACTCTTACAGGTGAAATTTTTACATGTACGATTTGCCAACTGTCATTTTAATGAGACAGTTTTCCCAGCCTTAGGGAAAGAAAAGAAACAGTTAGAAACAAAATGCACAAATCATTATGACTTGAAGTTTAAAGAATAATTTATTTGCAAAATATAGCCAATCAATTACCTGATATATTTACTGGCTTAAAGAAAATGATAAAGTCATATATACCAGCTGATAATGCTCCAAAAATAACTGATGTCCTAGGAGGACTATCTATAGCTAATGAATCTATCGCACGCTCGACGTGTGGTAGATGTTGTGGAATTTAGTGAACGCAAGTGCATGTTATCATTAACAAGTAATAAAGTGATGAGTAGAGTATCGTTCCCACGAGAACTGTTGAATTATTAAGTACCAAAATTATGTTAACTCAAGTTTTATTTGAATAAACGCAAGAATGTGTTGGTGATTATAAACTAAATCTAACTAAAATAAACTAATAATAAAAAATAATAAATGATGGAATTCATTAATTTAAAGGCCTAGGGTTATAATTTCAGCATAATTCGTTCAAATTATATAGTTCATCTCATCAATCTCAATTTATTTTCCAAGTGATAGTTGATAATTTCTAAATTATCCACTAGTCTCTCCCAAGGCCTAACAAAAATATTATTAATTGCTAACCCACTATATTCATATGTGAATTACAACAATCAAGAATTCATTAAGTTTTATGGATCTTAAACAAGACTACACAAAACCATGCAAGTATATTCCTATCTCGCACGTATTTAATAGTTTTCTACACATAGAACTGGACACATATATCACCTCTCGAATCATTATGATTAGAAAATCATTTAATTATAGAAATATCATATTGGAAAGTGTGAAAAAAAAGAAAATAGAAGATAAAAGAAATAGAAGAAAAAAAATTAGTAAGAAAAGTGTAATCCCTATAAGTGGATTCATTTCTTTAACATCACATTGATGTACAAAATCTTTTCTTATAATTTCTTTTTGTAGTAACACAAGATATGTTATTTAATGTTATTTATAATATTTTACAATATAAAATAACTCTAAGCATTTCATCTCAAGTGAAATCCATTAGGTAGATATAATTTAGTCTAGTCTTTAAGTAGAGGTTAATTGTTTTCTTAGCAGGAATCCATTTCCAATATATTATCATCCATTCTGCCACACACATTTGTCATTTCATTGAATCTACACGGTTTCAATTGATTATTTTGTTATTTTTTAATTTGTTACACTTTTCTCCCAAAAATAATTTTGTTTTTTGTTCTTTAGTTTCATATCATAGAGCAAGACTATAAAGGTCATGGACTAGATTGTACAAGTAAAAAAATTTAGTAATCCCTATATCGAATGGCTCCATCTGAGTTAAAGGAATTGAAGATACAATTATAGGAATTACTGGAAAAAGGTTTTATCAGACCTAGCTTTTCACCGTGGGGTGCGCCTGTCCTGTTTGTACGAAAGAAGGATGGTATGATGAGACTGTGTATACACTACCGAATTGAATAAGGTTACAATCAAGAATAAATACCCTTTACCTCGAATTGACGATTTATTCGATCAGCTCTAGGGTGCAGCAGTATTTTCAAAGATTGATTTACGATCTCGGTACCATCAATTGAAAATAAAAGAAGATGACATTTCGAAGACAGCATTTCGCACGAGGTATGGACATTATAAATTTCTGGTGATGCGATTTGGATTAACTAACACCCCAGCAGCTTTCATGGACTTGGGTTACATTTGGCTCAATGGATACACTTATGGTTGTAACCTTGCAGCATTACAACCACAAATTTCATACACACCCAAATGAGCATAAGATTTTTTCTCTTACCTAAAACTCATATTGAGTTTGAGCAAGTAAGTTTGCAAGAGTATATTTTTCTGTTTCTTGTTTTACCAAACACAAGCCAAAAAAATTAAATAAGGTTTCCAATTGAGACAAATAGAGGGTGTTTGGGGTGAGTTAAAAGTTCTTTAAATTATGTCATCAGATGTTGTAAAGTACTTATAAATTTTTAGGAGATGAGTTCATATGGTCCCAATATAAGAAGCTAGGAATTCATAATCTTCTTCAAAATTCCACATTTTTTTAAGAACTTAACAAGTTCCTTTAATTTTGACCACATAAATTTTAAAATTGTCATTACTAACATATTATAAGCCTCACAAACTTTTTTAATCTAAATACTTCAATATCTTATTTTTAAAGTAAGATTTGATGTCTTGCAAACTTCAATAACATCTTATATAACATATAGAGGCTCATAAGATTTTCTAAAAAAGTTTAGCAACACCCTCCAAGTTATATGTACGAATATGTGTGATTATAATGTTAATCCATCTCAAATATCTCAGAGTAAAAGGAAAACAAATTTTGCCAGCTTCAGTCTTACAAACAAACCAACATAGACTAATTAGCATCGATATTTTCTATGTTAATAATCACAATCTTTTTGGTGTAAAATAATCTTTTACAAGAAAAGAAAAATATTTCTTGAGGGATCCATTTTGTTGCTTAAACATATATTGTTTTTATGTGCAAATAAACAAGATATCAAATAAAATTGATGCAATAATATTATTGGGTCACATTTAGCTCACCATCATCTTATTATGTAGGCTTTTAGTTTAGCTCAGTAGATACACTTATGTATTTAACTTTGCAGCATTACAACCACAAGGTTCATACACATCCAGTGAGCTGAACAATTTTTCTCTTACAAAATAATCATATTGAGTTTGAGCAATCAAGTTTGCAAGAGTAATAATTCTCTGTTTCTTGTTTTACCAAACACGGCCCAAAGAATGAAATAACTTTTTCAATCGAGACAGGAAGAGGGTGCTCGGGGTGAGTTAAAAGCTCTTTAAAGTATTTTATCAGAAGTTCAAAAGTAGTCAATAAATTTTTAGGAGATGAGTTTAGAAGCTCCAAAAATAAGGAGTTCGGAATTCATAAACTTCTTTGAAAAAAAGTATAGAGTTCCTGAATTTTTACTTTTTTAAAGAAAAACTTAACAAATTCCTTTAAATTTGACCATGTTAATTTTAAAATTGTCATTACTAATATTATAAACTCTATAATCTTATTTTATTCAAATATTTGAATAACTTATTTTTAAAATAAAATCTAATATCTTGCAAAATTCAATATCATCATAGAAGCTCGTAAGATTTTCTAAAAACGTTTAGCCACACCCTCCAAGTCATATATACGAATATATATGATTATAATAATGTTAAACCAACTCAAATATCTAAGAGTACAAGGAAGTTTCAAATTTAGCCAACTTCAATCTTACAAACAAACCAATGTAGACTCATTAGCATGGACCTTTTCCATATTAATTAATCACAACCTTTTCAGAGTAAAAACAATCTTTTTACAAGAGTAAAAATTATTACTTCAAATCCAACTTCAAAAAATACATGAGAAAGTCACACAACATAATTGAGATTTAAATTTGATGAAGCCTAAAGCAGTTGAGAAAGTCACACAACATAATTGAGATTTAAATTTGATGAAGCCTAAAGCAGTTAAAGAGTTTCAACTTAACCATTAATATTATCCATCATCAATTCTCCTTGAATGATTCACCAATTTAAAGGTGATACCATGGAAATAGATTTCGTTCCACCCTCAGCCTCTTTAATCAGCTCGCTCATCATCAATAATGATTAGAAACTCAGAAAGCTCAAACAAAAAAGAATCAATCAATAAAAATAGATTCATACCAGCTGCCAAATAGCTTAAAAAATTGTACGCGATGAACAAAAACACAAATGCTTCTCAAACAATTAAGATTGAAAGAACACTGATAAAGAATTTATGGACTCGAGACTTGAAACGACGAACCTCAAACAAGGGAATTTGACTTAACCAATTTTAGATGTCGAATAAACTTGTCTCATCCAATACCCTGAGCAATCTAAAAGTTCTGAAAGAGCCTAGTGAATCCTGGAAGTTCATAATAGTACGGATGGTTGAGATAAAAATGTTTGCTATGGAATTTAGATCAGAATGAGCAATACCTAAGCGGCACTGATTTTTTACGCATTTAGAAGAACCTTGCAAGCACACCATTACTCATAACATGTAGAAGAAACTTCTCTTCGTGGGCTTTTCTTATGCACAAGTCTCGTACCATATCATGGATGCTGCAACTTTTGATTTTGCCATTAGACTTCCTCTTAGTGACCAAAACAAGACTTCTCTTGACAAGATCATACAAATATTCTTTTGCCCGCTCTTCAAAGCTTTTAGATCCATTTGGTTTCATAAAGCCTTCAGCAATCCATAACTTGATGAGTTTTGAGACATGAATCTCGTAATCTTCTGGAAAACCTCCCATGTATAAGAAACATGGTCTCAAATGATGAGGCAAGTGGGTGTAACTCAAAGATAGTATCTTTTCAAACTGCCCATCTTTGGTAGAAACATATGAATTAACATTTTTTGTAATTTCCTCCCATGAAGCTGGAGTCCCATGGGTGCCTAACATCAGAAACCAAGCAATATTAGCTTCAGTTTGAGAAAAATCCATTGGGATATCAGATATTCCATGATTGGATCCGCACTTTCTCCAATTAACACTACCTCAGTCTCTCATATTTGAGTATCAACTCCAACTCTATCATCTATCACCATAGGTTCGTCTTCAGCAGGTTTATCTATCACAAACTCTTCATGCCATAGCAGTGCAATTGGTACAGTAGGATCTACCATGATTGGGTTGTACATAGCAAGAGAAAGAGATTTCTTTAGTTCAGCACTGGGTTGCCTCGAGCGTCTAGGACCAGATGAGGAGCTTTCCTTTCTCGTGCTTGATTTTTGTCTGCCCCTATGTGAAGATCTTCCCTTTTTTGAGTTTGCTCTAGTTTTCACCATGATTGAGGCCTGAAATATGAAAGAGAATAATACAAAGCATACTGGAGGTTGAAGAGGAAATAGAGAAAATAGAAAGAGAACAGAGAAATTAGGGTTCAGATTTTTGAATGTCACAACAACTCCCAAAACCCTAATTTATTTAACCTTTGACTAACAAATTCATTAATTTTAAGTTGAGAAGTAGACCCAAAAATAATATCATCAACATAGATTTGTGCAATGATTAAATCATGGTTAAATCTTTTGATAAACAAGGTTTCATCTACTCTCCCTCTCTTGTATCCCTTTTCAACCAAAAAATTGTTACTCTTTCATACCAAGATCTTGGAGCTTGTTTCAAACCACAAAGAGCCTTTTTTCAACTTGAAAACATAGTTAGGAAAATGCGGATCCTCAAAACTATTTGGTTGCTCAACAAAAGCTTCTTCATTTAGAACTCCATTTAGAAAAACACTTTTTACATCCATTTGAAACAATTTGAAACCCAACAAACATGATGTTGCTAAAAGCAACCGAATTGATTCTAGCCTAGCAATTGGTGCAAATATTTTATCAAAATCAATGCCTTCTACTTGAGTATAACCTTGAGCTACCAACCTAGTCTTATTTCTTGTAATATTACCAAATTCGTTAGTTTTATTCTTAAAAATCTATTTGGTTTCTATTACATTAGCATATTCTGGCCTAGGTATAAGTTTCCACACATCATTCCTATCAAACTATTCTAGCTCTTCTTGCATAGCAATAACCCAAAATTCATCAAGTAAAGTTTCTTCATTCTTAGGTTCTATTGAAGAGGTGAAACACATAAATCTTACCATATCTTGGTAGCTTACCTTAAGCTTTTCCCTTGTTCGCCTACCTTCAGTGAGGGACCCTATGATCTTATCATTAGGGTGATTCTTCTGAACTTTGATTGAGGGTTCCTTCTGAACAGTTACAGCACTGTCATCTTTTTCTATCCCCAGTATAGTTTTATTAGTTGCAAAATTGTTCTCAATTGTTGCAACATCAACTTCAGTAGTGCCTTGAACGTCATTTTGTTCGATTTCTTTTTCCTCACTGAATCTAATAATTCCTTCTTTAGTTGTAAATCCACAGAAGTATGAAAATCATCAATAACAATATTTAAGGATTCCATGACAGTATGGGTTCTTATGTTAAAGGCACGATATGCCCTACTATTCAAGGAATAACCAAGAAACACCGCTCTGTCACTCTTAGCATCAAATTTTCTTAACTGCTCACAATCATTTAGCACATAGCATAAACAACCAAAAATATGAAAGTAGCTAATATTAGGCTTTTTACCTTTCCAAATCTCATATGGGGTTTTCTCAGTACCTACTCTCAAATACACCCTATTGATGGTGTCGCATGCAGTACTGATAGCTTCTGCCCAAAAAAGGATGGCTACTCCTTTAGATTTCAACATTACCCTAGCCATTTCTTGAAGGGTTCTATTCTTCCTTTCCATAACACCATTTTGTTGAGGAGTTTTTGCAGTTGAAAACTCATGTGCAATTCCATATTTTTCAAAAAAAATGGTGAAGACAACATTTTCAAATTCCTTACCATGATCACTTTTAATTCTAACTATCTTACCAATATTGTTATCCCTTTCATTTATCAATTTTTTGCACAATTTTTTCACAACATTGAGTACTCCTTTTCCAAGAATACGTCCCTTTTCACCATCTCCACATGTAACATGTCCTTCATTCACACTTTGATAGTCTTTCAATTTTTCCTTGTCATCTGTCATCCCCTATCAAATACAAAGAGTCATTAGTACAAGCTTTTAGAGAAATGTCTGCAACAAATGCTCTAAGATATAACTTTCTAATCCATATTTTTCTTTTATATTCATTTTTCAAGTCAATTTTGATCTTAAGAGTTTGTTGCAACAATTTAGATTTCTATTGCAACATTGTGAAAGCAGGTGAACCAAAATGCATACCATTTCTTAAAGCCTTTTAAAACCTAAAATATCTTGATCGGATATGTCCATGTAGATTATAGAAATGACATATAGGAATAAACCTATTTGGCTTTGGCTCTGGCTTTTGAACGATAAGTATTTTGCTTTTATCAAAGATAGACTGAACATGTTTTGTTTCCTTTACAAAAATAGTTTTTAAAGTTGAAGACTCACCAGTGTATCCCAATTCGTGATGATCACTGAATAGTTTACCAATGGAAAATATTTCATCTAGTTTTTTCTTACCAGAGTCAAGCTTCATCATCTTTTGAGTGTGAAATAATTCCTGCTCGGTTTCTTGAATTTTTTGTCCTTTTCAACTCATGTTCCTAGGTTAGTCCAGTCATTTGTTCCTCAAGTAACTTGTTGATTTTGCATATCTCAAGATACTTTTGAAACATTTTATTATACATTTGTTGAATATCCTCGAAGTTGGACTCATTCTCATCACTATCAATTTCTGAATCTGAATTCTGTAGGTAATTTTCACATGTAACAATAGACGAAGTTAGACATATTCCATTATACTAAACTATTGGAACATACTTGTGACTTGTTGCAATATGTTCACGATGACTGTTGATCATCTTAGAGTTGAGTGTCACATGATTGCTCAAATGTAGTTTTTATCTTTTTCCTTACTTCCCTCGGATTCTTCGTCACTCCAGGCGGTAGTCAGAGACTTACCCATTTATCTGATAGTATTAGCACACTCTGCTTGGACATGCCCAAACCCTTCACATGTTAGAGTAGGATGCCTAACACCCCAATTGGATTGGGTGTATTATACTCTTTTTCTTTTGTAAAGACAATCTTATTGGAAATTATATTAATAAAAAGGTATTTTCTTTATCTTATGTCTTGCATCTTTTATTTCTATGGGGCATGGTCGAGCATATGATGACGATCATGGAACATGCCTCTAAGACTTTAGTCTTAAATAAGTTCTGAGTCGAGAGTTTTTTGAGATGGGATATCAAATAGCTTAGTAAGACTCGCATATATGATGCATGGTCGTGAGACGAGGATGTCACATTCTATTGGCATTAGCGTAGAGACGTAAGTAAATGTATGTAGGTGCTTGTTAGGGAACAAGTACAGCGAACATGGCCCGCAAAAAATTCTTAGTTGGAGGCTTTGCCCGTCGAAACAAGAATTTCTGTGTTGCGATAGTACACGACTAGTCCTCAGACTTAAGGCACAATGGTATCCTTGTGTGCATCCTGCAGCACTTTGATATATCTTCTGATTGCTTGACAATCACAAATAGGGTATGTTGGGTGTTGCACTAGTGTGCACGGAGGTTTGTCAGTGGCCAACATAGAATTTGACACTTGTCTTTTTAAACAAGAAAATCTCCTATTTTTTCATTGTTCGTGATTCAAAGACCTTGGTCAAGGCAGGATGAATTGTGATTCATCAAGAATCATTGGACCTTGAAATGAGATCACAGTTATTGAATCATTTAGGGTTTCGACTTATAATCCATGCCTTATATTCAATCAGGAGATTAGCTGTCGAAAGGACCTTACGTGTATGGTACTCGCAACTGATATAGGTTTACTCGCTCTTTCACCTAAGACTAGTTTGTCATGATTACTTGCTAGGTATTTTCATGGATAGTGAGGTTCTTGGAATTAAGGAGTTGATTTCAAGCGGATTAATTAATTGGAATAATTGTTATTCATAAGTTGTAAATATTGCAAACCCACTACTAGCTTAGTAGTGAACCTAAGAGGGTCACACATCTTTATGAAAAGTAACATTTCTAATTTTAGATTTTATCCAATGGTTGGAAATTAATTAATTAAGGGTTCCATTTAATTTATTGGTTAAATTAAATCATTCAATTAAATAATTTAATTATTTAATTGGACCTAATTTGATTAGGAAGCCCAATTGCAGTAAATTAAATTAATCAATTGAATTGATTAAATTGGGTTTGAATCAATTGAATTGATTTTGGGATTTTTGAGTCCGAACCCAAAATTAATGTGGATTACTTAAGAAGCCCACTAAAATATGAAGAGAATAAATTAAATAAATATGATTTATTTAATTAACATATTTATAGATAAATAAATATAGTGATCAATTTTATGGGATAAAATCGGCCACTAAGATTTAATTTATGTATAAATATAATTATAGTATATATATATATGATATATATCTATCTTGATATTTTTTTGAAGAGTTCAAATTAATATCAACAATATATGTAGACAATTTTGATGATTAATGTAGTCTCCAAATTAGTCCACATACAATAGGAGAGAGAAAAGAGAAGAGTTATTGGAAGATTTGGAATCCTTCCAAGATAAGGTTTCGAAGTAGTTCAAAATAGAAAAACTTTCCAAAGAGTTGGAAAGGGATTAAAATTTTCAGCCCTATATATATGAGGGATGAAAATTACATAATCAATTCAAAAATTTGAGCAAAAATTATTTTGTTTAAAGTCTTCTATTTTTACTCTCCAAGAAAAGAAAAGAAAGATCAGTTTCTTGTTATTCTCTTCATATTATTGTTTCAAGTACTTAAAGAATCAATCTTTATTGTTCTTGAAAATTTACTCCGGTTCTAGATTAGTAAATAATTAAAAGGATACTAGCGAATCCTTTTGATTGGTGTTGCTCTTCCGTATTGTGGACCTGATAAAGGGGAGACACTTGGATCCCTATGAGTTCTGATAGTAAAGGATAAGCAATTGATTGCTTCATTCCCTAAAACAACCGGAGTGCATTAAAGGTATAATTCGATTTTATATTTATTTATATATTCACTTGAATAAGCACGATCGTTAAAATCGCTTTCGAATCAAAGGAATTAAATTTATGTTTGATAAAAATTTTAATTTTCCGCTACGTATACCCCTGCGATTATAGCGAACCCAACAGTGGTATCAGAGCCACGGTTTCGCTTATTCAGCGAATTTCAGATTTATGAATGCATGTTTTTAAATTGTTTAAATTCATGTTAATTATGTAAAATTTAATTTTGCATATTTTCAAAAAAAATTAATTGAAATAATTTTAATTGCTTATTTAAATTATTTAAATATGAAAATAAAAAAATTTGATGAAACGGGCGTCGGGTGCCTACGTGTGCAAAGGTGCCTTACAGCGCGCGTTCGACGGGCAGTAGTGGTGCTGCTTGTCATGTCGTTCTGGGTCTATTTTTATTTTTCAAAGAAAAATTAATTTTCAAGCAATTAAAAATTATACCAAGTTAAAAGAAAAATTATGTTTAACAATTTGGTAAATTTACATGTTGTAATTATTACATATGATGTTAATTATGAGCATGTATGGGATGATTATGAGCCATTAGACCAATGTGATTGGTTTTATTTAATATTTTTGAGTTTTAAAATGGGGCCTACGATCCTCTTATTTCGTTTATGTATATTATTTTATTTTCTGTAAAGAGAGTAGAATAGATGGTAAGATTTTTCTTTTTCTTTGGAAGACGAAGGAGAATTAAAAAGAAGGTTTCACAGAAGGCCCATGTTTGTATGGGATACAATTATGTAATAGAATACGTTCTATTCCATTTTATTACCCTTAGACTGACCTTAGGTCCATTTTTGGCTCAAATGGACCGCATAGGACTGGTTTATGATCATCCATTTATTTAAGTATGTATTAGATGCATGCTTAGGATTTTATTTAATGATTTTATGCTTGCGAAATGATATTATGATGTCATGCATTAAATAACCAACCTAATTTAAATTATGATGAGATCTTGGATAAAATTAAACCCCACTTAATTTACTAAAATTAAGTAAAAGAATTTTTTGAAAAATCGATTTCAAACAAAAATGGACAAGTTAGGTAGGACCTATCGTTCCATGTCTGCCATCAAAGATAGAGACATGACGACCGCTGCCGCACTTGATCATTGACCATGAGTCGTGGGGTGGTCTTGTATTGGAAAACTGTGATATCTACAAAGTATTGAGATGCTCGTAGGATGGAATCGTTATTATGTTGGCCATGAGTCGTGGGATATCTTGATGTTCTATCTACACGAATGTTTGATGGGTATTGTTTGACACTTAGTACCATATAGGCTCATAAAAATGGGGTATATGAGAAGCGGTGGGCAAAACAAACTTGAGGGTTGTATAGTGATACAATCGTCAAAGAGTTGACTACCGATAGAAATATTTCATGGGCTCATAAAATTAGGATGTGAAATATTTCCATTGCACCTCAAACTTACTAGGAAATTTGATTTCCCAATAATGAAAATAATATTGATATAAATATATATTTATTTTTTTAAAATTTTATTTATTTGAATTTAAATTTAAAAATATATTTCAGTCTTTAAATATAAGATTTCATTAATATTTGAATTTATTTAGTTTATGATATATTATATGAGCAAATTTTAAGCCTTAAACTTTGCTCAACAATAAAATAAATATGTTTTGATAAAAATTAAAAAAATCATCAAAAATGTGCAAAAAGGAATTAAAATGTTACTCAAATGGTGATATTTAATGAAGATAAAAATTATAATATTTACATCCCTTTAAAATATAAATAATAAAATAGCCTCAAGGGCATTTTTGCCTCAACATATTTCGTGAATAGTACTATAGGGGCAAACTTGGATTTCCATATCAATTATTTGATGATGTTAACAATTTTCATTAATTCAACTTACGGTTGTTGCAAAATATAAGATGGATACAAACCTGAAAGGTAATTTTTGTAATTTTGAAAGTTAGTTGGATTATTTTTTGTAATTAGACCAAATTTTAGAAGTAGTTTTTGTAATTTATCCTAAGAAATAATTGTTCTATTACCCTCAAAGAAATTGTTGGATCTTAACTGAGTAAATATTGAAAATTCATTTATTGAAAAGAACAAGTGATTTTACTGAAAAATAAGGCAACAACGATAACGTTTTCTATGACTTAACAAAGGACAATTCTTTTGTTACGTAAAAAACAATTCTTTTGATAAGCATTGCAATTAAATTTTCTAATGGTATATGTCATACAAAAAATTATGGGTGTCTAATCATTTTATAACAAAAATATAGTTGAAGACGATACCGATAAGTTTTCATAATGAATCTACGAAAATATTCTGTTACCATTTTTCATAACCATTCGGACAATTATCAAAGATTCAAAGTTATACACAAGGATGAAGCCAGAATAAAAGATTCGATAGAGCTAATTATCCATTGCCAGTCCCAGAGTCATAAATTCTGCTCTAAAGAAAAATCACATTTTTTTTTCTTTTTCAACCCATATGCAAGATTCTGAGGAGGACGAAGTTGTTAGGATTGACATTTAACCCTAATGCTCCAATATGTGGTTTAAGGTGGAATGCTTTTCACTTTAGAGTACATCTATTGAAATCTGCTTCCTCACAGTTAATTATAAACTCACTATGCCTATATAGTATATATATATACTTGTGTATATCTAGTTGCACATCAAGATTATAGAATACACTTGAATTTTGTTTCAATTCCAAATATTTTTATATTAGGAAATTAAACTCCTAAATTTTATACTTAAAAAAAAATAATAAAATAGAAACCATTTATTATCTTCTATATACACTATTTAATCATTTTTCAAATCCGAAAACTAAATAGTAATAAAGGCAGCAACATTTCCAAAAAATTATGATAACAATAAATGACTATCAATAATGTTCAATAATTCACATTTTCTTGAGAATATGTTAACTTATCAAGTTTAAGGATACACGGAATACAATTATCACATATCACCATTTTGGAATTTGGTAGTGATCACACATTAAAAGAGGCTAATTTCTAAAATATTCTATATACCTAGAAGGCAAATTTATTATTGATCGCACTCATAGTACATAGAATTATGCACAATAATAAAACTTGAAGTTATTTTTACAGAAATGAATATGCATCATAATAGCATCGAGTTTATCATAGAAAGAAGCTTCCAAGCACATATCAAGTATCTCAAATTTAAATATTACGAATAAACAAAAAAATCTTATGAACTCCTATTTGTAGTCATCCAATTCTTATTAATTGTTGCAGCAATCCCTTGTCTAAAGAACAAGTAACAAAAATATATTTTTTTTGGAGAAATATCATAGATGTAACTCATAATTCATTTTAACTTACAAATAAAGTAATACCTAAATAAAGTAATACTAAACCCTAGAAGTTATTGTTGATGTGGTATAAGTTAGGATGGACCTGCGTACCTCGAGCTATGAGTAAGAAACTAATGTGATGTAGGTCATGTCGGGTTATTTAGGTCAGGATGTAAGGTTTAAAGTGTGGATTGACAAAAGACTATCATCTATGGTGTGGAAGTTTGGTAAATAGATGTGTTAGCTCAACACATGGATTATGAGAGTGGCATGACATGTTAAGCGTGTTGTAGGTGTATCTAGTATTGGGGAACGTACCGACCTCCAGGTCGAGCAGGTTCACGCGGAAAATTAGGATAAAACGGTTATGGTTGGAAAAGAAAATTGAATCTTTTTAGGGTAAATAAAAAAATGTGGATATGAGTACAGTAATCTGTTACAACAAATTGAGGTTTGAAATATCTTTTGTGCCCTTGTTTGATATCTATAAATAAGAGAATTCATTGCACATCACTGGTTACACTTTTATATCTACTTACTTTTCATCTTTCCCAAAAGAATATCTACTGACTTGAGCATTGAAGTTCTTACGCCGGGTCACTCTGGCGTCTTGTGCAGGTGATCCAGCAAAAGGGAGGAAAGCAAAAGTAGCAGATCGGTACTTGGGGTGCACCTTCTCCAATTGGTGCATAACAAGTTGGCGTCGTCTTTGGGAAAGTTTGTGAGTTAAGGCGTAAGAAATGGCAGGAAAAGGAATTATGGGAGAAAGAACATCCGATGAAGCTCCACCACCAATTATCCGGTGTAGTCATGGCCCGGAGGTCCAGGAGTGGGGAGAGAATGATAGCCTACCCCCAGTGACACCTGGAGTTCCACCGCTTTGAACCATGCAAGCACCCTGTGTAAATTTGGTTCCAGAATTTGGAGTAGAAAATGTCGGTCAGCTTACCATGGAGCAGTTAGCAAGTCTGATCATAACTACGGTGGATGTAGCCTTGAGAAGGAGGAAGACTAATCCACCACCAGAGGTACCGGAAAAGCCACTCTTCCCCAAAAGGCTGGAAGAGAGTCATACAGGAGAATGTCGGAGTAAAACACTAATGAAAGAACCAGATGTGTTGGTGAAGCTGGAAGATTTACATAATAAGTTGAAAGAGATGAAGATGAAAATGGCGGGAAGGAATATGATAATCAAAAGAGGAATTCCTTTTCTTGAGGAGTAATGATGGATGACCTATCAGCCAACTTCAGGTTATTGAATTATGAGTATGATGGTACTACTAACCCAAGGGAACATCTGTGTAGGTTTGAAAGTTCAGCTCTCTTGCATAGATATTCCGATGGGGTTAAGTGTAGGGTATTCCTGACTACCCTGTCCAAATAAGCCCAACAATGGTTTAACCAGTTACCTCCCAGCTCAATCATGTCTTTTTACATCAATTTGCAAGTTCTCAGAAACACCAAAAAACATCGCTAACTTTGTTCAGTATAAAATAAAAAGACAATGAGGCCTGCGAAGCTATATAAAAAGATTTACAGCTATTGCTTTAGAAGTACCTTCAGCTACTCAGGAGGTACTTTCTAATTCCCTAACCCAATGTTTGCAAGATGGGAAATTTTTTAGGTTGTTCACTCCCTTGGTGGCCCTAAGGGTGCATATCTGGATTGTTATTGTAAAATATAACGGGTTAAGATGGCCATATAATCACTCATCAACACTAACCAAGCCTAAGTCTAATCTATTATGTGCTTTTCATAATGAATATGGGCATATAATAGAGGAATGTCGGCATTTAAAAGATGAGACAGAGATGATGGTAAAAAATGGGTGGCTGGATGATTGGGTTAAGGAGGAGGAGAAGAAGGAAATGACTGAATGGAAAAAAGCTCGGCCTACCTGGATAAAGAGGGACACTAAGGAGGGAAGAGTAGTGTCAATACCTAGAGAAACCCCCCTCCCCCCAAGTCCCAAGGGGTTTCATCCAGATGATAGTAGGGCCCCCTACAGATGGGGACTCTAACCGAGCTAGAAAAGCTTATGCCCGACCTACTCCAAAAAATGCAAGAGGGGAGATCCATAAAATTAACAAAGGTCCAACGATTCGATTTGGGCCCCATGATGCAAGAGGATTGCAGGCACCACATAATAACGCGCTAGTTGTCATTGAAACCGTGGGTAACTTTGATGTGGCCAGAGTAATGGTTGACATAGGTAGCTCGGTTGATGCCTTGTTCTATGAAACATATAAAAAGATGAATCTGGATATAGCATTGTAGCCAGTGGAAACAACCTTGTTCGGGTTTGATGGGGGAGTGGTAGATCCCATAGGTCAGGTCATCTTACTAGTGTCCTTAAGTACTGAGCTAGACCCGACCATGGGCCGGGTCCAAACTGGACCCAGCTCGTGACCTAACCGTGGTCAACGGGTCAAAACCTGTTGACCATGGGTCCGACCAGCAGACCTGTAATCGGCCTGTGGATTCACGGGCCGATTATGGGTCTGAATAATTTGGACCCGGGAATTGCTGGTTCAGCCCAACGGGCCTGACCTTTAGAACCGTCGGGCCGACCCGGTGGTTCCAAGCAAAAATAAAAAGAAAAAAATGAAAAAATGAAAAAGAAAAACTAGTCATTGCCAAGTCCAAACGGTCATTTTGACTGTTTGGCATTCTTTTATTTTTTTATTTTTTTTAATTTTCCCCCTATAAATACCTCTTCACTCTTCTTTTTTTTCCACACTTTAACTCTCAAATCTCAATTATCTAATTCTCAACTTTTAATTTTTAAATTTTCACTCTCAATTATTCATTCTCAATTATTCATTCTCAATTCTATATTATTTCAATTGTTTCATTAAATCTTTTTTCATATTTCATTTATTTCATCTTCAATTATTCATTATTCAATTCTATATACTAAAATTTTATCATTTATAAAAAAATGATCGGTTCAAGCAATAGAGGTAAGGAAAAGATGCCCGCAACTAATGATCAGCCAATGCTCAACATCGATTGTGAAGTTGAGTTAAGTGATGAAAAACAAACTCACTTGTATACTACCCAAGAAACAATGAGTGATGCTCATACTCGATCTACTCCATCTCTCAAATCCTTTATGTTTACAAAATATTTTGATAAAGTGATACTTCCAAATGGAGAGATGCGAGCAAAGTATAAATATTATTTGCAATCTTATAAATTTCAATATGGAGACGGTTATAAATCCTTGAAAATACATGTGGAGAAGAAGCATCCAATAGAATTTGGCATTGATCGTACCCAAACTCAAATACCGTCATTCGTATTTTCCGGCGTCGGTAGAGGTAATGATGTTAAATGTAGAGAAAATTTAGCTAGATTTATTTCTGTTGAACATCTTAGTTTTAGTTTTGTAAATAAATTCTTTTTTAATGAATTAATTCAAACAACATATAATTCGACGGCTAAAGGTGTTCCACGAACCACACTAACACGCCATGTTAAAAAATTACATAATAAAATTAAAAAAAAGTTAAAAGAATGATTAAATAATAAAATTTCTTTATGTAGTGATATTTAGAGTGATCATTGGCAAATACATTCATATATGGGTATTACATGTCATTGGAATGATGATTGTTGGATACTTCAAAAAAGATTATTTGCATTTAAAGTTTTTGATAGTCCACACAAAGTGACAAATATTTTACAAATTATATTTTTAATATTAGAAGAATATAATTTAGTTAATAATTTTTTTTAATATCATTTGACAATGCTGCAAATAATAATGCTAGTATTGTTGATCTTAAAGTTGTCTGTGAACCATCAATTGGTGGTAAAAAATTTCAGATTAGATATATATGTCATATTTTAAATTTATGTGTACAAGATGACTTAAAAGTTTTAGATAATCAACTTAAACCAATTAGACAAATATTTTCTTATTTATGGACACATCCACATATTAATAAACAATGGTTTAGATTTTGTAAGGGTAACAGTGTGAGGCCTAAAAAAATTTAATGGGATGTTCCAACCCATTTGAATTAAACATATAGATTATTAAAAAAATCTATTAACTATAAAGATTTATTATGTAAATTTTTTTTACAAATTATTTCTACTCCTTTTTATTTATATCCACATCATTGCACAGAATGTGAAAAAAATTGTAATATTTTAAAAATATTTAATGATGTTACTTTACAATTATCTAGTATTTATTCCCCAACTTATCATTTATTATTATTAAATTATTGTAATATTATATCAGTTTTATATGAAAATATTAACTCTCAATATGAAAATTTAGTAATTTGTGCTTTATCAATACAGTTAAAATGAGAAAAATATTTCTTTGAAATTCCAGATATTAATTTAATTGCTATGTTTTTTATCCTAAACTTAAATTAGATGGTTTACAAGACTTGTTATTAATTTATTGCAATGCTTTAAAATGTAATGAAAATGATTATACTTTAGATATTAATAATATTATATTTAAAATTAGAATACTTTTAAATGAATTTTATAATAAATACAGTTCCAATTATGGTTCACAATCAACTCAAATTGATATACATAGAACTAGTAGTGGTAGTAGTTATAAAATTACGGCAGTACAACTTTTACTTAGGGAACAGACTAAACGTCCTCGAGAATCCTCAAGTTCTAGACAGGAACTTGAGAGTTACTTTAATATTTTATTTGAGTTTAATGAGACAAATGACGATGGAAAGTTCGATATTTTGCGATGGTGGTAAAAAAAAGAGCAAACGTATCCAGTTTTGTCCGTGATGGCAAAGGAGATACTTACTTCACCCGCTTCAACCGTTGTAGTGGAGCAAGTCTTCAGTGTGGGAGACAATATATTGAGTGAGAAACGCTCAACGTTGTCTCTCGAGAATTCAAAAGCCCAAGCATGTCTTGATGTTTGGATCAAGGCCTCAGTATGAAGATAAGGTCAGCTAGATTCGAAAAAAGATCAAGAGGAGGACACACACAGAACAACGACGGGAACAGGTGGGAGTGATTGAGTCACGCCATTCCCTAAGGTAAGAGAACTACGTGGGCTTTGATTCCTCTATATCCTAAAAGAATACGTAGGCAACTTAAATTTAAGTTCAAGCCCTTTTTATTTTTAAAATTATTTTTAATAATTATAATTTAATTTTTTGCTAATATTTATTTAAAATTTAAATGCAATTTTTTTTATTGAAATTTAAGTTTAAACTTTAAGATTTCAAGTTGAGCATCTTTGTTTTTACATTTATTATAATTAGAATATTTGATACTTTAAATTTTAGATAATAATTTTTTTTTTCAAATTTAAGTTAAAGTTCATTCATTAAGTTCAAAAATTAATGATATTTTTTTTTTAATTTTAAGTTCAAAAATTTTCATTCAAATTAATGTTTAAGATTTCAAACCCTTGTTTTTGTTTTATAAAAGTTATAATTTTGTAGAATTAATGGTTAGTTAAAAAGTTACAAATTTTCAAAATATAAGGTAAAAAGGGTTTGGAGGTTAGATGGAGATGCTTGAGGAGTTGAAAATGAAGCTCGGGTAGTTGGCACACGCCGCTGATCTGGGGGTATACTAGTCAGGAGGACTCGAGCCTAATCTTCAGGCTGACCTGACCCTCTAGTGGCTTTTTAAGATCGGTAAGCTGCTAGTATACGAGACTCCATCAATTGATCTAAAAAAGAGTTATACAATTAGTATATGGAAAATGTGAAATTATAATAATTAGTTAAACAGGAGGATACCTATAGGTTGAGGAAATGAAACAACTTTAGGGCTCAGTTGAAAATGGTAGAGTAAAAGCCATGAATTAGTTAATAATCCTACGTGGTGGGGTTGTGGTTTAATCGGCGAGCTAAAGATTGAGTGTCCGAGTCCAGCTCAGGCATGCGACCTTGATGTAGCAGGTTGGTGATCCAATTGATAGAAAAATTCCAGGTATCGGGGAAGGAGATATAGAAGTACCTTTTCTTCCAACCTTTAAGAGAGTTGGGTTTCCCCTCTAAAATTTTACTATTCTGCGAAAGGTGAAATAAAAAAAGCCTGGCTTAGAGGTTTTGGCATGAACAAAAAGCTCGCCATAGCTTGTGGTTTGGCTCGTATCCGAAGTGGCTAGCTACCATCCAGAACCCAACCATAAGTCGAAAGGAATTATGAAAAAGCTACATCAGGGGAATACCAAAGCTCTTAGAGATAAGGCATAATAGGTCGAGTATGGGAAACCTAAGGCCTACCTCCAGCTGGTCTACAAAGAAAGCCACATAACCATGAGGTGGGTTATGAGGTCTGTTGCGAGGGCTTGGAAGGACTACATTAAATTTCTCAGGTATTCCTGTGTTCTCCCTGAGGTTTGCTAGACTATTTCGGAGAGAGTGGTGGTGTGAGTCATATAAGCAGGGTGATCAACTGGATTAGCCATCCTAACTTCAGAAAGATAATGGGTTAATAGTTCAAGTACTAAATAAATGACAGGGGGCTTGGAGATTCAGGAGAGGTAGACATCAAAGAACAAATCAAGCATGTAAAGAAAATATGGAGAAATAAAAGAATCGCAAGAGTCAGAGAACTTACTTGGCTTGTTGAAGAAAGAAAGGAAAGAAGTTGCTGGAAGAGTAAAAAAAAGGGGTCACTCGAGAGGAAATCTGTAGAAAAGAAAAAGGAGAAAAAAGAGAAAGAATGAGCCCCTTTTATAAGGAGAAGAAGGTACTCGGAGAGGTAGAGAAAGTTATAGCTGTAGATGACAAGATGGAGACACGTGTATGACTGGATGATGATAGTCAGTTGAAAAGACTAAAGCATTAAAGTTTTAGTTATGGGCGAGAAATCCCAAGGGATGTAATTTGGAAAGGAGATGCCCACATCAGCCTTAATAGTCAAGATTTTTTTGTACTCTGTCTATCCTTCAAAGGTTGCAAGTCAGGCAGAGTAGGTGGACTAAGATGAAGTAGTATAGGTCAGGACGAACCTGCATAGCTCGGGCTATGAGTAAGAAACTAATGTGATATAGGTCAGGTCGGGTTATTCAGGTTGGGATGTAAGGTTTAAGGTGTGAATTGACGGAAGACTACCATCTTTGGTGTGGAAGTTTGGTAAACAGATGTGTTAGCTCAGCATACAGACTGTGAGAGTGGCATGACCTGTTAAGCATGTTGTAGGTGTATCTAGTATTGAGGAACTTACTGATCTCCAGGTCGGGCATATTCATACGGAAAATTAGAATGAAACAGTTATGATTAGAAAATGATAGGGTAAATCAGAAAATATGGATACGGATACAGTAATCTGTTACAACAAATTGAGGTTTGAAATCTCTTTTGTGCCCTTATTTGATATCTATAAATAAGGAAATTTATTGCATATATCAAGTTACACTTTTATATCTGAGTTACATATCATCTACTTGTTTTTCATCTTCCCTAAAAAACCTGGTATATAGGCCCTTCTTCTTTGCATCAGTTAGTTTTCTTCTTGAGTCCTTTGTTGTTGCCTATATTTATTGGATTTGAAGGAACTTGGGGTTTGTAACCATTCAAGAAACAAGATGAAAATTAGGTTTCTCTTATTCAAGTTTTGGTTCTTTGAACTTGAGTTTTTCGTTTGATTGGTTTTCTAATACATCTTTGAGACTGATATACTTGTGTTCTGCCATGGTTGAGCGAAGAGTACTAAATGCAAGTAGAAGAGAAAAGGTAATAAAGATATATTTGTATGTGTGTACGTATTCACATATATGCTACATATATATATAGAGAGAGAGTATGTACGGGTGTGTGTTTGTGTAAAAGAAATAATGTGAACATTCAAATTTTATTGAGGTTAGTACGGTTTGAATTCTGACATATCTGAGTTGTACTTGATAAATGAATCTTGAGTTGAGTTAATGAATTTGGTCTTACATTACTACTAAGTATCGTTTGCTATTAGTGGTCGAATTCTTAAAACGTTAACTTGTATTGTTGTTCATAGCTGTGTTTTTTGTAGTTGTAGTAATTATTAAGATGTAAGGGCAACAACCCAAATTATCATACATATATATATATATATATATATATATATATATATATATATATATATATATATATGGCTGCACACATCTGGGTAAGTTGGTGAAATTTAATTCTTTTGTCTTTCTATTCTTACTTTTCTTTATGTTTTTCTTATGAATAACCCAGTTTTTATCTTAACATGGCACAAGGAAATTTTTAAAACTAAAAATATAAAATGACAATTTAAATTATGACAAATGAGGTGATAAAGAACAATAATAAGTAAAATTAACATATTACCTATAAGAAAAGTTATTGCACTTATTTAATTATGAATACCTTTCAACTATCTTTATTGAAATAAATCTTGGACTCTCTTGTATGAGGATGGTTAACTTCATATTATTCAAGTTTAAAAGTTATTAAATATATCTAATTTCTTAGGTACAAAAATTGAGCTCAGTCAAAATATCCAAGTATGCACACACCTAGTGCTTACTTGGTTAGTTTTAATGTTTTTGCTTTGTTATGAAAAACATTTTGTGCCAAGTATATGGAGCATTGAACTCTTTTTCAAAAGCTCGACTAATGAGACATTTAAATTGAACAATAATGTTTCTACTATAGATTAAATGTACTCTATATAACAAAATTGATATAAACTTAAAATGGAATTACAACATGTGGTGTAAACACAAAATTAGTCCTCTAAAATTCTAAATACAAAGGGTTGTAATTTTAGGACAATAATATAAAAATTTCGTACATTGAGGATAAAATTAACCAAAATTTATAATTTTTGCCAGAAATTAGTATGTGATCATTTATTTTGGGATATTTCAATTTTTTGATAGATTTTAATGACGTGTACAGATAAAAGTGTACATGGACTAAAATTAAAGCTAAGTTGGATAAAAAAGGACCATGTAGACCTCATGACATAACAAAAGTTGTCCATGTGGCCAAAAATGGAGGGAAAATGAGACACATGGCGAAATTTGGAGAAAAACAATCAAACAAATAAAATAAAAAAATAAAAAATGCATTCTTGATTAATAATTTGATAATTGATATGTAATTAAAAAATATTCTTGCACTTACTAATTAAATATAAAAGTAATCAAGTGAATAAATTGTAAAGATTTCATTCTAAACTAATTTACATTAATTTTTGACATTTAATGAATAAATTTAATTAATATAAGTCAATTCATAAATTAACTTTTAATTAATCATTAATTAAGAAGTAAAAATTTTACATTGACTATTTTAGTAAAATTAATTAATCAAATAAGAAATTGAAAACAAAAACTGATTTTCTTTTATTACCATTTTCTTTAACTATTTCTTTTTTCTTTTTTCCTCCTCCTTATACATAAAATAAAAAATTTATCTTATACATATATGAATGTAAGTTGGTCCTTTTATTATTCAAGAAGTGATAAAAGTTGAGTTGGGCATTCTTAGCCCCTTCTTTTGAAAAAGATAACGGGACTATATGTTCTCTTTTTTTCTTTTTTCTTTTTTTTTTTTTTTAACACAAGGGATAATATGCCTTAAAAAACACATGGGGTAAAATTCTATTGAGGAAGTAAATATATTTACTATAGAATACTTTAAAGTAGCAAATATTCCTCAGTTTCTGAAAACGTTTACTTCTTGAAACAAAATTCTGTCATCAATGTTGATGCTGAATAAGCATAGGCTTAACTAAGCAGTTTTAATAACAGATACAATTTTTTAAAAAATAAGAAGTCTGGAATAGTTGGCACTTCTCCAATTAACAAGCTCTTTTTACCCCTTTAAACCAAGATTAATATATATTGTGTGTAAAGATGCTAAATAATCTAGAAGTTCAGTAAATGGTTATTTTGCTTTTTCTTGTCTCGAAAATTTATAGTAATTTCTTGTTTTTTTTTTCAAAAAATTGCATCAAACAAAAATTTAGAATGGATTTCAGTTGCACTTAAAACTGAACCTTGATATGTAAGATTTATAATGTATTTATTAAACTAATATAATTACATTATCTTTTAGCAATTTTTCCTTTTTAAACACTACATGCTCTTTCTACTCGTTCCAGTATGGCAAAATACAACAATCCCTGAACTTGATCAAGATCGCATTTGCCCCCTGAACTTGCCAATGTAATATTTATTCCCCTAAATCAAATTTAAATTTAGTGTTTGGACAAAAAATTATTTTAATGAAATGAATTTATATAGGTTTTAGTATATTTTGGATATTTATACCCCAATTTAGATTTTAGATTCTTTACTAATCAGAAAAAATATTTTAAGTTATATTATTTTTAAAAAAGTAATTAGTAACTTAAGTAATTCAAATTTTAAAAGACTATAATAATAAGGAGTATAAAAAACATAAAATATAAAATAAAAAATATTTTGATATATTGAAATAAAATAAAGTAATAATATTTAGTCTAAATGAATATTAAACACTTTTGGATAAAGATAAATAAGTATATTTTTGTATATTTAACTTAGATATATATATATATAATAATAATTTTAAAATTATGAGTAATTTATATTTTTAATATAATAATATATATCACATTTTACTATGAAAGAAAAAAATTACATCTTTTTTTTGGTAATGTTTAGATCTCTTTAATAATATTTGCTTAAATAACAAGATCTAGTGCCTCACATATTGGATGTTTTTCAATTTGTTTCATGAATCATATTAACTATTCATAAAAGAGACTATTTACTCATGCTATATTTTGGGCTTGCAATTCTCTCCCAAAAAAAAAAAAGTGAAAATCAAGAAGAAGTATAATATATATCTAAATTAAGTTTAAAAATATATAATTATTCATCTTTATCTAAAATTGGGGTATCAATATTTAAAATATATACTAAAAAACTATATAAAATCATTTTATTAAGGGATATTTTGTCCAAACATTAAAAATAAATTTGATTAGGGGGATAAATGTTATCTTGACGGGTTCAAGAATGTAAATACAATAAAGAATCAAGTTCAAGGGTGTTATTATATTTTGCCTCTTCCAATATGTAATGGATATATATAGTTGAGTAGCAATTATTGTTGAAATATTTTGTACTTTTATATTTCAAAGGAAACTTAACTATATTATAATGGATATGCTATTTTTCTTTTCTATACACATTAGCTAAAACAAAAAAATTGAATAGTATTTTTACAAAAGCTTGAATTGTGGAAATACTGATCGTGAAATTAACATCTTTACATCAGACATTGTTAATAATGTAAGTGCTAGGCTATTTATATATTAAAATTTTCTTTTACATTGGAGATCTGTAATGAGTGATATAATCATTAGTGCTTAATGAGATATTTCCCCTAAATCAAATTTAAATTTAGTGTTTGGACAAAAAATTATTTTAATGAAATGAATTCATATAGGTTTTAGTATATTTTGGATATTTATACCCCAATTTAGATTTTAGATTCTTTACTAATCAGAAAAAATATTTTAAGTTATATTATTTTTAAAAAAGTAATTAGTAACTTAAGTAATTCAAATTTTAAAAGACTATAATAATAAAGGAGTATAAAAAACATAAAATATAAAAAATATTTTGAGTATTTGAAATCAAAATAAAGTAATAATATTTAGTCTAAATGAATGTTAAACACTTTTGGATAAAGATAAATAAGTATATTTTTGTATATTTAACTTAGATATATATATATATATATATATATATATATAATCTTTTAAAATTATGAGTAATTTATATTTTTAATATAATAATATATATCACATTTTACTATGAAAGAAAAATATTACATCTTTTTTTTGGTAATGTTTAAATCTCTTTAATAATATTTGCTTAAATAACAAGATCTAGTGCCTCACATATTGGATGTTTTTCAATTTGTTTCATGAATCATATTAACTATTCATAAAAGAGACTATTTACTCATGCTATATTTTGGGCTTGCAATTCTCTCCCAAAAAAAAAAAGTGAAAATCAAGAAGAAGTATAATATATATCTAAATTAAGTTTAAAAATATATAATTATTCATCTTTATCTAAAATTGGGGTATCAATATTTAAAATATACTAAAAAACTATATAAAATCATTTTATTAAGGATATTTTGTCCAAACATTAAAAATAAATTTGATTAGGGGGATAAATGTTATCTTGACGGTTCAAGAATGTAAATACAATATAGAATCAAGTTCAAGGGGTGTTATTATATTTTGCCTCTTCCAATATGTAATGGATATATATAGTTGAGTAGCAATTATTGTTGAAATATTTTGTACTTTTATATTTCAAAGGAAACTTAACTATATTATAATGGATATGCTATTTTTCTTTTCTATACACATTAGCTAAAACAAAAAAATTGAATAGTATTTTTACAAAAGCTTGAATTGTGGAAATACTGATCGTGAAATTAACATCTTTACATCAGACATTGTTAATAATGTAAGTGCTAGGCTATTTATATATTAAAATTTTATTTTACATTGGAGATCTGTAATGAGTGATATAATCATTAGTGCTTAATGAGATATTTAAATCTGGTGATTGATATGTCATTCACACCAAAAAAAAATTAAAAAAAATTTCAAACATTGACCATCTTGTCATATATATATATATATATATATATATATATATATATATATATATATGAATGTATATATTATACATGAAATAGACATGCTCAAATCAAGTTGATGATGATCTTGGTGCTGATCAGGACTAAGTTAGATGTATGACACAATTATCTATTAAAATAATTTTTGTCATGTACTTAAGTAAGAGCCATTTATTTATTTAATCCTCATTTAGTTAATTGCTTTGCAGAAAAAAAATTATATTGAATTATTTTGTTATCATTATTAACACATTACCATTTTAACCAGCTTCTATCTTGAGTTTTAGTAATTGATTTAATGGGATGGATTTAGAATTGATGAGGGTCCAAGTTGTGAATTTTTACAAATATAAACTTCAATCTATTTTAATGCTGATATGCAAAAATACAATCAAAATTTACTGTCAATAAATTTTATTGACTTATTGTCATTTAAATAATCTTACAAAAATTATGGGCAAATACAAATAATAAAGTATTCCAACTTTTTGAATAATTTAAGGTGAATTTATCAAAAGTAAGAGATAATAGAAAGTACATTATAAGCTTATCAAACTTTGCAGTTTGAGTAAAGTTGAGATGCATAGATATATCATTTATCATATACACTAAATCCTCAAAATATATTATAACATTGAATTTAATAAAATAATTGGACACATAACTTGAGAGGATGGCTTTTATACTTAGATTAGAGAGCCAACTACTAATATATATATATATAATATATATATATATGTTATGTGTATAAAATATATTTACATTACACATACCACACATCTTATTTCAATATTACCAACATGGAAGTTATAAAATGACATAATCAATATAGATTTGACGTGTATTGATAATAATAAAATAGAATATAAAATATCATGTAAAATAGAGGATCCAGACTGAAGGTTGGGATCCTCCTTGCACGCTAACATTCGCTCTCAATTGTCTTTTATATGTATTCATAAATCACTTAAAAAGTGTATTTTGTATTTGGAAAACAAATATTTTACATATTCCAAATTACATCACTTTTGATAAGAACAATTATTCTTCTACTTGAAAAAAAAATTAATTTCAACAACTCATTACAATGTAGAGTAATATGTGCACAAATCTTGCAATTGCTCTTAGATAAGAAATCAGTAACAATGTTCCAAATTCTGTTTTTGATTAAAATCATAGATCTTACTCATCATAACTTTTAGTAAGTGATAAAGGAATACTTAAATCATAGATCTTCCTCCTCCACTTCCTATTCATCTTGCTTGTCCTCAATTTATGGTATATTTGAATCTTGGATTTAATAAAAAAAAATTATTAACTTCAACTAATGTAATTTTGTGCTTTATGTTTTAGATATCATACTTTTTTTTTTTTGCCTTTTCCACATTAAAATCCAAAGTCCAAAGCATAGGGTTAGCTTCAAGGTCCATACCTCCAATGAAGAACTCCTAATTTCTTCATAAAGAAAATTCATGTCAAGGGTAAAATTGACCAACAAATTCATCAAACTCATGGTAAACGATGGTTCATCACTTTTAGGAAATTTGCTGGAGGAAATGGTAGCAAGGATGGATTTCTACTTGCTTTTCTCTGATTTTTCTATTGAAAATTTATTTTCGGATTAAATTGGGTGCAACGGAAATGCGAAGAATCAAGAACAACAAAAATATTCATATGAATACGTAATTTTAATCAATTCTAAATAATATATCAATTATATAGAGAGAATTCAGAGAACATAACCTGAATATGAAAAGACTTTTTTTTTTTTTTTTTTTCATTATGCTTTCAGAAACCAAGAGCCTTCAAATCCAAACTTTCACACAATGGAGAATGAGTGAGCATTCACAACACCAAATTAAATCTCACACTATTTATTTATCTTGTGATTTTAACACATGAAATTACAAGACTGTGCTTCAGAGAGGGATTTATCTTGTGATTTTAACACATAAAATTACAAGACTGTGCTTCGGTGTGGAAAGGAAAACTTCAATAAAAACTAGGAGAGTTTTCTTCTCAAGAAAACATGTACTCCATATGGGGTGGGGAGTCCCCTTTCATACTTGCTGAATTTTCAATTTTTTTTTTCTCTTCTAATTCTAGATGGAAGATGTCATTGGTATTCTTATGAAAATTAAATTGTGGTTAGATGAGTTGCATTTGAAAGTTGGATATGTTGAAAATATATTTGGTTATATATTCAAATAATGTAAATGTGATGTCATATATCATTTCAAGTACTAGGGTCAATCTGATGTTAATTATATCAATTATTTGATAAGATAAAATTTGATATGATTAAGTGAATGAGTACTTTTTTGGTTGTCTCATAAATTTTATTAATAAAGGAGAGAGTAAGAGTGGGTGGTTAGGAAAAGAACACTAGAAGTGATAAATATATCGAGAAATAGGATATCCAAGACACGAATCATGCAAACTTGGTTTATATGCAAAATATGAGAAAATATGTATCAAATTCAAATTCATACTGTTAAAATATGAATTTGTAATCTAAAATATAGAACCTGATGGATCCATAATTTTTAATATGAATACTTATTCTAATACACAATTGAAATTATTGATTCTTAACTGAAGTAATTATTTAAAATTCATTTATTAAAAAGAAGACCAAGAGATTCAATTGAAAAAAAAGGCAGTGACAACAACTTTTTCCGTTAAAGAACCCTAATATTTGTTTTTATTGATAATTATGACTTAACAAAGGAAATTATTGTTGGATATTTTTGTAGGTGTATATAATGGTATTGCTAATTAATTAAGCTTTGTGATGTAAAAGACAATTCTTTTAGTAAGCGTTGTAACCGAATTTTCTGATGGTATAATTAATCCGTTGCAAATACTACATAAAAATATGGGTGTTTAATGATTTAGCGACAAAACTATAGTTGAAGATCTATTGGAATGATGTCTAGAGGTCTTCACAATGAATTTACGACAAATATTATGTTGACTTCAAGTTACACACAAGAATGTATCCGAACTAAAGATTCAATAGGGTCAAGTAGTTATTGCCAATCTCAAAGTCATGGAGTTGCTCTAAACAAATTCTAATACTTTTCTTTTTCAACCCGTATGTAAGAATTTTAAGAGGAAACGTTGTTAGGATTGACATTTAACCCTAATGATCAAATTTGTGGTTTAAGAAGCTGGACTTCTTCACTTTTAAAATATATCTATTGAAGTTTTATTCATCTCAATTAAGTTTAAACTAGCCATCCTATCTAATACATAAACTACGTATTAAAGTTAGATATCAAGATTATAGAATACACTTAAAATTTTTCAATTCAAATTATATTATATTGGAAATTAAACTTCTGATATTATACTAAATTAAAGGAGCACTAAAAATAGATTTTTTTTTAGTATTTTATACTGTTTAGTCATCTTTTCAAACCCAAAATTAAATAGTAATAACACCGTCGATATTTTCTAAGATTATAATAAACAACAAATGACTATCATTTGAAGCATATAATGTTGAATAGCTCAACTAGTTTTGAGAACATGTTGTGTCATAATATTTTGTTAGTAAAGGAGAGAGTGAGAGTGGGTGGTTAGAAAGAGAGTTGGTGTTTTGGAAAATAGGATAACTGAGAAATGAATTATGTAAATTAGGATATCAAATTCTAATTCATATTGTTAAAATTTGGATATGTAATCCAAAAAATAGAACCTAATGGACTTATTATTTTTAATAAGAATAATCATTCTAATACCCAAGGAAATTATTGGATTTTAACTGAAATAATTATTGAAATCATTTATTAAAAAGAATATCAACAAGAGATTTTACTAAAAAAAGACGACAATTTTTTTTTCTATTTATAAATCCTTGATTAGTTTTTATTGGTAATTATGACTCAACAAAAGAAATTACAGTTGGATATTTTTGTAGGTGATATATAGTGGTGTTGCTAATAAGCTTGTGACGTAAAAGACAATTAAGTTGATAGGCATTGCCACTAAATTTTTTTATGGTATATGTCAGTTAATTCGTTATAAAGTTACAATAAATTGTGGGTGTTCAATGATCCCACGACAAAAATATAGTTGAAGACCTATTGGAATAATATTGATAGATTTTTGCAACCAATTTGCGACAAATATTCTGTTACCATTTTTCAAAATCGTAGGGACAATTGTCTATGATTCAAAGTTACATCGAATGAAACCAAAACTAAAGATTCGACAGGACAAAGTATCTAGAGTCCCGAAGTCATGGATTTTGCTCTAAAAAAGAATCTCATTTTTTTTTCAACCTATATGTAAAAACTTTAGGAGGACGAAGTTGTGAGGACTGACATTTTGCCCTAATGTGGTTTAAGAAGCTGGACTTCACATTTAAAATACATCTACTGAAGTTTGCTTCCTCACAATTAATTATAAACTCATTATTCCTATCTAATATATCCGTATTTTATAAAAGTTAGACATCAAGATTACAGAATACACTTTCATATTGTTTTGGTTTCCTTTTAAAATATTTATAATAGGAAATTAAACTCCTAATCTTATACTAAAACAGTAAAAATAGAAATAATTTATTATCTTCTATATATACAATTTAATCATCTTTCTAAGCTGAAAATTAGATAGTAATTACAATAGCTATATTTTAAAAAATCAAATGAATAACAGATGACTATCATTTGAAGCATATAAAAAAATTGAACTCTCTAATTCAAATTTACAAAATAAACAGAAAAATCTTACAAAATGTTTAAGTGAAATTACAACATATGGTGCGGTTCCAATTATTTTAGTATGTTATTATAAAGATTTATTTACAATCCATGATTCATATTTTTGAGAGAAATATTTTATATGTAAGTATTTTCACTTCTATTATTTGAAGTTAGACCATGTACAACTATAGTCACCATCTAAAAAACCATACAAGTAAAGAGAATCAATGTCTTGATAGCCAAAAGCAAACTAGGAAAACAATAAGGAGAGGAAAAGCATAGAGGGAGTCTAGCAGCCCATATTTTATACATGTAATTGAGGACTCAGCCGTAATTTCAATCAAACTCCATTTTTAATTTATACTTGAAAAGAAAAAAAAACTACAAGTGCAAAAGAACTGTTTTTTCAACTTTTAGGTCATTTAGGATTTTTGACTACAATATATTAATCTTCTTTTGAAGGGAGACAAGAAAAGAGCTAGTTCACTGAAAGATTCCAGTCAAATAATTTAAGAAATATTTATTCTGTAAATATGGTAAGACAAAAATAAAGTCTGACTATAAAATTAGAACTAATCATCTAAGTGTAAACCATGAAAAACTCACTATTTTGTTCCGCTAGTAAACATAAATTAAATGGACTTCACCTTCTTTTTTATTTTCAAACAATGTAAGGAGTAGTACTCCTTGTTTTATTTTATGCATTCAATTGTAAAATTTGTACTACTTTTTTTGACAATGTGTATTACATACATACATACATATATATATATATATATATATATATATTATATATATATATATATATGTATATGTATAGGTAGGATCCGCCTTAATCCCCCATCATGACATTTTTGCCAAAATAAATGAAGAAAAAGCAAAAAAGTTGGATAGTTTCTAGCTACTTTAAATTAATTTTCCTTATAGCTCCTTCATACAAAAAAATTCAGTCTTAAAAATGCAAGTCAGAAGCATATCTTACGGTCGTAAAAAATATGTTTGTTTTTATGTTCATTAATTAATAAAGAGGAACATGAGTACTTCAAATGAACATAGTGTTAAAGACAAAAACATAAGGATGTTTAAGTAGAAATAGAGTGTTAACAGTTACTACGCCCCATGTTGAAATAATTTAGCTCATAGAAACCTTAACAATCATAAAATCGGCTTAATCCACTTGTGTATAAAAAATGGGTTCTGATACTGAATTTGGTCCAGTCAAACCAACCTTTTGTATAAGTCATGTTTGAAATTATGTTGAAGCTTAAAAACAACTTTTTCTACAAAATTAAGATCATATGATGACAAACAAGTTACTATTTTAGGAAATATTTTGTCATCTAATTTTGCATGTTTTTATACTTCATCACTAAATTAAAACAAGTGGTACTTAGCCCCCCAAATTTATCAAATCTCATTTTACTATTTACGATATTGGAAGAATATTCCATTGGGTTTTTACTACATTAGTAGCATGCCCCACTTAATAATTGCAAAACCATCAATTATATTTATCGTTGAAACAAGTCACACGAGACATGCATGGAAAACTATAGTCAGATCCTAAACCTATTTCTCATAATTTATATGTTACTTCTATCCTAAACGATATTAGGGTTTTTCTTCCCCCTAATTCCTTGGCATCAGAAGAGAATTGAGGCAAAATTTTGTTGAATCTGGTGACATGGTTTGGCAAATAAGGACAAGGGTTCCATATTGTGGTATTGTTAAGATTTAAAAATGTGAATGTGAAAATATATTTTTATAGAACTTGTATGTTTATAGAAGTATCCATGCAAAGGTTTATCGTTTTTGTTATGCACCTTTTTTGGGGTATATGGGGGAAAATTAGTGAATTCTTTTGCTTCTTTATTATTGTAATGTTGAAGAACATCCTTAGAAAGCTGCAAAGGCAATGAAAGAAGTTGATTCTAACTTAGTATTGGCAGAATTGAAGGAAAGGAATTTTACTATGAATGGTTGGTGCAGAGGCTATTAGCACATTGGTCAATATCACATTTTAGCACCCACCCTAAATATCCATATTTGGAATCATGTTTGAAAGCTTCAACGGATTAATTTTGAGGGCTAGGAGCAAGCGTATTGTGGTTATGCTGGAGATTATTAAGGTTATTTTGATTAAGATGATGGATACATGTAAAGAGAGATCAAATGAAAAAGAACTTGGGATATATGTATACAATTAACAAGATTTTAATAGAGCTGAAGAAGTCAATGGAATTCATTACACAATGAAATTGTCGTGATCAATTTAAAATTTAAAGTTTGTTTTAGTAATAGGTTTAAACTACATTTTGGGTAAAAAAAGAAGAAGGTATAGATAATGGAAGCTTAATAGCATCCATTGAGCACATATCACACGATTGTAATGCATAGCTTACAAGCTAGAAGACTTTGGATTTTAGGCACAATCCCAAGTGTGTGTGTGTGTTTCATTTATGTTATTTGGAGTTAGACCATGTATAACTAAAGTTCACAATCTAAAAATCATATAAGTAAAGAGAATTAATCTTGATAGCCAAAAACAAACTAGAAAGACAATAAGGAGAGGAAAATCATAGAGGGAATCTTTGTACATGATTGTTTATACATCTATTTATATATGTATTTAAGGATTAGCCTTAAATGCAATGAAACTCCATTTTGAATTTATACTTGAAGAAAATAAAAAAGAAAAACTCTACATTTTCCATATGAGAAGAGCAAAAGAACTGTTTTCTCAACTTCTAGGTATTTAGCATCTTTGCACACAACACATATTAATCTTCTCTTGAAGGGAGACAAGAAAAAGAGCTTGTTCATTGAACAGTTCTAATTCAAGTAATTTAAAGAAATACTTATTAGGTAAATATGGTAAGACATCAAAAATAAAGTGTCTATGAAATTATAGCTAATCATTTAAGTTAAACCATGGAAGGCTCACTAATTTGTTTCATTAAGTAGACATAAATTGAATGGAATTTGTCTTCTTTTTTATTTTTTAAAAATGTGCAGAGAAGTACTCCTTGTTTTAGTTCGTGCATTTGACTGTAAAACTTGTACTACTTTTTGTGTCATATGCATATATATATATATATATATATATATATATATATATATTGAGGATCAGCCTTAACCACATCATGCCAGAGGTGGTTTTTGCAAATATTAAGAAAAAAGAAAATAAAAAAATATAACATAACGAAACTTATGGATAATTTCAAACTTTAAGTTAGTTTTTTTTTGCCTTCTTTATACAAAAAAGTTACATTCTTTATACAAAAATGTTCAGTCATAAAATATCCAAATCAGACGCATATCTTATAGTCACAAAAAATGCGTTAGTTTTAGTGTTCATAAATTAATAAAGACGTTAATGAGTACTTCAATTGAAAATAGTGTTAATGACATCAGGAGTTTCAGTTTAAGTAGAAAAATAGAGTATTAATAATTACTACGTTAGATATTGAAATAATTTAGCTCATATAAACCTAAGCTAAAGAATTTCATGATTTTTTTAACTCGTTGAAAATCAAGCTAGATAATCGTGAACTCGCTTGCTCCGCTTGTTTATAAAAAGTGGATTGTGATGCTGAATTTTTCCAGCCAAACGACCTATTATTTCAGTCATGTTTAATATTATGGTGACAATTAAAAATAGTTTTATCTATAATTTATATGCTCGTATGATGACTAAGATATTAATATTTTCGAAAATATTTTGTCATCTAAATTATACACTTTATCACTAAAACAAGTCACATTTAACCCCCAAATTTATTAAATCTCACTCTACCGGCAGAATATTCCATTGGGTTTTTAGTACATAAGATGTGGGAAACTGAAGTCAGATACGAAGCCTGTTTCCCCTAATTTATCTGTTACTCCTAACCTAAATGAGATTAGGGTTTTTCTTCCCCCTAATTCATTGGCGTTAGAAAGAGAGTTGAGGCAAAAAAATTGAAACCTAGTGACATGGTTTGGCAAATAGGGACAAGGGTTCCATATAGTGGTATGTTTTCTCTGTCTTTTGAAACTTTTATTCGTTTGAGATTTAAAGATGTTAATGTGCAAGATATATTTTCATATAACTTGTATGTTTATATAAGTATCCATGCAAAGATTTACCATTTTTGTAATTCACCTTTTCTTTTTTGGGTATCTCGGGGAAAATAATGAATTTTTTATTCTTTATTTTTGTAGTATTGAAGAACATCCTTTAGAAAGGTGCAAGGGCAACCAGAGTAGTTGATTCTAACACAATAATGACAGAATTAAAGGAACGGAATTTACGTGCATATGAGTGGCTGGTGTAGAGGCTACTAGCACATTGGCTAATCTCCCATTTTTGGTGGGTTCACATAATCGCGGGATTACAAATACGGAAAAAATTTAAAATTTTTTAATAATTAAAATAAAATCATACATCATATGTAAATATGCATATCCCAAACTTAATGTAATTTACAGGATTATACTTTTCAAGCAATCCGAACTCCAAGTGTAGTCCCTCTAACTGTATCTACACTTTCGTGTAGATCCACGAGTTTCAAATCCTTGCTAGTGAATTTGAACTTCTTATTTCTAAATCTATTTGAGAACGAAGATTAATTTTTGAATCAATAAGTGATGGAAGAATTAATCTTTTAATCAAAAAGGGATGAAATCTTTTGATGGAGTAATTTTTCTTGAAGTAAGAAAATAAAACAAAAAAATAAAAAAAAAAAAAAACAAGAAGGAGAAGAGGATAGGGGGCCGAAAATTCTAGCTCTCTTACTTATAGTTTCTGGCCCCTACATTGTGTATTTATATACACAATGTAGTCTTAACCTAATCCCATTATGTCTCCAATTCTTACTCTAATTAGCCCCCTAATCCAATTAGGAAGTCTTTTTTTTTATATCTTATTTTTTTCACTTCAAGACAAATTCTTTCCATCTTTATTAGGACTCTTTAATTCTAACAATTAAAAAATCCTGTTGGGCCTCTAACCAATGGGCTTGGACTCTAATTAATTTATTAAAGTCCAATTAATTAATCTCCACCAATTAATTAAAAACTCAATATAATTAATTGATTCAATCAATTAATTAGTTGGTTTTATCATAGACAACCTAATCATATTAGTCCCAATTAAAATAATTTTATTAATGTAATTGGTTAAATTAATTTACTCTTTAATTTAGTTTTAGGTCAAACTAATATAATTGATCTCCATCAATTAATTAATTCACTCTCAAGAGCCCCTAATCATTATTAGATTCAAATGAATCAACATATTATTTATTTGAATAAATTATTTTAATTGTTTAAATTAATTCTAACTCAAGTTGATTAATTTTCATTAATCAACTTAATCCAACATTTTGGATTACAAAAATAGATATAGAAGTGATCATCTCGATTTATGTGTGACCCATTAGGTTCACAACTAAGCTAGCAGTGGGCTTGCAACCTTTGCAACTTATGAATAAATTT
>CM033114.1:18081166-18127442 GCA_019321725.1 Paulownia fortunei
TCATTAGTGCTTAATGAGATATTTAAATCTGGTGATTGATATGTCATTCACACAAAAAAAAGAAAAATATTTCAAACATTGATCGTCTTGTCATATATATATATATATATATATATATATATATTATACATGAAATAGACATGCTCAAATCAAGTTGATGATGATCATGACTAAGTTAGATGTATGACACAATTATATGTTAAAATAATTTTTGTCATATACTTAAGTAAGAGCCATTTATTTATGTAATCCTCATTTAGTTAATTGCTTTGCAGAAAAAAAAAATTATATTGAATTTTATTGTTATAATTATTAACACATTACCATTTTAACCAGCTTCTATCTTGAGTTTTAGTAATTGATTTAATGACCAATACATACAATTTGTGGATCTCGTTGGGATGGATTTAGAATTGATGAGGGTTCAAGTTGTGAATTTTTACAATTATAAACTTCAATCTATTTTAATGCTGATACGCAAAAGTACAATCAAAATTTACTTTCAATAAATTTTATTGACTTATTGTCATTTAAATAATTTTACAAAACATAGGGTTCAAATAAAAACAATAAAGTATTCCAACTTTTTGATTAATTTAAGGTAAATTTATGAAAAGTAAGAGATAATAGAATGTACAGTATAAGTTTATCAAACTTTGCAGTCTGAGTAAAGTTGAGATGCATAGATATATCATTTATCATATACACTAAACCCTCAAAATATATTATAACATTGAATTTAATAAAACAATTGGACATATAACTTGAGAGGATGGCTTTTATACTTAGATTAGAGAGCCAACTACTAATATATATATATATAATATATATATATATGTTATGTGTATAAAATATATTTACATTACACATACCACACATCTTATTTCAATATTACCAACATGGAAGTTATAAAATGACATAATCAATATAGATTTGACGTGTATTGATAATAATAAAATAGAATATAAAATATCATGTAAAATAGAGGATCTAGACTGAAGGTTGGGATCCTCCTTGCACGCTAACATTCGCTCTCAATTGTCTTTTATATGTATTCATAAATCACTTAAAAAGTGTATTTTGTATTTGGAAAACAAATATTTTACATATTCCAAATTACATCACTTTTGATAAGAACAATTATTCTTCTACTTGAAAAAAAAATTAATTTCAACAACTCATTACAATGTAGAGTAATATGTGCACAAATCTTGCAATTGCTCTTAGATAAGAAATCAGTAACAATGTTCCAAATTCTGTTTTTGATTAAAATCATAGATCTTACTCATCATAACTTTTAGTAAGTGATAAAGGAATACTTAAATCATAGATCTTCCTCCTCCACTTCCTATTCATCTTGCTTGTCCTCAATTTATGGTATATTTGAATCTTGGATTTAATAAAAAAAAATTATTAACTTCAACTAATGTAATTTTGTGCTTTATGTTTTAGATATCATACTTTTTTTTTTTTGCCTTTTCCACATTAAAATCCAAAGTCCAAAGCATAGGGTTAGCTTCAAGGTCCATACCTCCAATGAAGAACTCCTAATTTCTTCATAAAGAAAATTCATGTCAAGGGTAAAATTGACCAACAAATTCATCAAACTCATGGTAAACGATGGTTCATCACTTTTAGGAAATTTGCTGGAGGAAATGGTAGCAAGGATGGATTTCTACTTGCTTTTCTCTGATTTTTCTATTGAAAATTTATTTTCGGATTAAATTGGGTGCAACGGAAATGCGAAGAATCAAGAACAACAAAAATATTCATATGAATACGTAATTTTAATCAATTCTAAATAATATATCAATTATATAGAGAGAATTCAGAGAACATAACCTGAATATGAAAAGACTTTTTTTTTTTTTTTTTTTCATTATGCTTTCAGAAACCAAGAGCCTTCAAATCCAAACTTTCACACAATGGAGAATGAGTGAGCATTCACAACACCAAATTAAATCTCACACTATTTATTTATCTTGTGATTTTAACACATGAAATTACAAGACTGTGCTTCAGAGAGGGATTTATCTTGTGATTTTAACACATAAAATTACAAGACTGTGCTTCGGTGTGGAAAGGAAAACTTCAATAAAAACTAGGAGAGTTTTCTTCTCAAGAAAACATGTATTCCATATGGGGTGGGGAGTCCCCTTTCATACTTGCTGAATTTTCAATTTTTTTTTCTCTTCTAATTCTAGATGGAAGATGTCATTGGTATTCTTATGAAAATTAAATTGTGGTTAGATGAGTTGCATTTGAAAGTTGGATATGTTGAAAATATATTTGGTTATATATTCAAATAATGTAAATGTGATGTCATATATCATTTCAAGTACTAGGGTCAATCTGATGTTAATTATATCAATTATTTGATAAGATAAAATTTGATATGATTAAGTGAATGAGTACTTTTTTGGTTGTCTCATAAATTTTATTAATAAAGGAGAGAGTAAGAGTGGGGTGGTTAGGAAAAGAACACTAGAAGTGATAAATATATCGAGAAATAGGATATCCAAGACACGAATCATGCAAACTTGGTTTATATGCAAAATATGAGAAAATATGTATCAAATTCAAATTCATACTGTTAAAATATGAATTTGTAATCTAAAATATAGAACCTGATGGATCCATAATTTTTAATATGAATACTTATTCTAATACACAATTGAAATTATTGATTCTTAACTGAAGTAATTATTTAAAATTCATTTATTAAAAAGAAGACCAAGAGATTCAATTGAAAAAAAAGGCAGTGACAACAACTTTTTCCGTTAAAGAACCCTAATATTTGTTTTTATTGATAATTATGACTTAACAAAGGAAATTATTGTTGGATATTTTTGTAGGTGTATATAATGGTATTGCTAATTAATTAAGCTTTGTGATGTAAAAGACAATTCTTTTAGTAAGCGTTGTAACCGAATTTTCTGATGGTATAATTAATCCGTTGCAAATACTACATAAAAATATGGGTGTTTAATGATTTAGCGACAAAACTATAGTTGAAGATCTATTGGAATGATGTCTAGAGGTCTTCACAATGAATTTACGACAAATATTATGTTGACTTCAAGTTACACACAAGAATGTATCCGAACTAAAGATTCAATAGGGTCAAGTAGTTATTGCCAATCTCAAAGTCATGGAGTTGCTCTAAACAAATTCTAATACTTTTCTTTTTCAACCCGTATGTAAGAATTTTAAGAGGAAACGTTGTTAGGATTGACATTTAACCCTAATGATCAAATTTGTGGTTTAAGAAGCTGGACTTCTTCACTTTTAAAATATATCTATTGAAGTTTTATTCATCTCAATTAAGTTTAAACTAGCCATCCTATCTAATACATAAACTACGTATTAAAGTTAGATATCAAGATTATAGAATACACTTAAAATTTTTCAATTCAAATTATATTATATTGGAAATTAAACTTCTGATATTATACTAAATTAAAGGAGCACTAAAAATAGATTTTTTTTATTATTTTATACTGTTTAGTCATCTTTTCAAACTCAAAATTAAATAGTAATAACAACATCGACATTTTTTAAGATTATAATAAACAACAAATGACTATCATTTGAACCATATAATGTTGAATAGCTCAACTAGTTTTGAGAACATGTTGTGTCATAATATTTTGAAAGTAAAGGAGAGAGTGAGAGTGGTTGGTTGGAAAGAGAGTTGGTGTTTTGGAAAATAGGATAACTGAGAAATGAATTATGTAAATTAGGATATCAAATTCTAATTCATATTGTTAAAATTTGGATATGTAATCCAAAAAATAGAACCTAATGGACTTATTATTTTTAATAAGAATAATCATTCTAATACCCAAGGAAATTATTGGATTTTAACTGAAATAATTATTGAAATCATTTATTAAAAAGAATATCAACAAGAGATTTTACTAAAAAAAGACGACAATTTTTTTTTCTATTTATAAATCCTTGATTAGTTTTTATTGGTAATTATGACTCAACAAAAGAAATTACAGTTGGATATTTTTGTAGGTGATATATAGTGGTGTTGCTAATAAGCTTGTGACGTAAAAGACAATTAAGTTGATAGGCATTGCCACTAAATTTTTTTATGGTATATGTCAGTTAATTCGTTATAAAGTTACAAAAAATTATGGGTGTTCAATGATCCCATGACAAAAATATAGTTGAAGACCTATTGGAATAATATAGACAGATTTTTGCAATGAATTTGCAACAAATATTCTGTTACCATTTTTCAAAATCGTACGGACAATTATCTATGATTCAAAGTTACATCGGATAAAACCAAAACTAAAGATTCGACAGGACAAAATATCTAGAGTCCTGAAGTCATGGATTTTGCTCTAAAAAAGAATCTCATTTTTTTTTCAACCTATATGTAAAAACTTTAGGAGGACGAAGTTGTGAGGACTGACATTTTGCCCTAATGTGGTTTAAGAAGCTGGACTTCACATTTAAAATACATCTACTGAAGTTTGCTTCCTCACAATTAATTATAAACTCATTATTCCTATCTAATATATCCGTATTTTATAAAAGTTAGACATCAAGATTACAGAATACACTTTCATATTGTTTTGGTTTCCTTTTAAAATATTTATAATAGGAAATTAAACTCCTAATCTTATACTAAAACAGTAAAAATAGAAATAATTTATTATCTTCTATATATACAATTTAATCATCTTTCTAAGCTGAAAATTAGATAGTAATTACAATAGCTATATTTTAAAAAATCAAATGAATAACAGATGACTATCATTTGAAGCATATAAAAAAATTGAACTCTCTAATTCAAATTTACAAAATAAACAGAAAAATCTTACAAAATGTTTAAGTGAAATTACAACATATGGTGCGGTTCCAATTATTTTAGTATGTTATTATAAAGATTTATTTACAATCCATGATTCATATTTTTTAGAGAAATATTTTATATGTAAGTATTTTCACTTCTATTATTTGAAGTTAGACCGTGTACAACTATAGTCACCATCTAGAAAACCATACAAGTAAAGAGAATCAATGTCTTGATAGCCAAAAGCAAACTAGGAAAACAATAAGGAGAGGAAAAGCATAGAGGGAGTCTAGCAGCCCATATTTTATACATGTAATTGAGGACTCAGCCGTAATTTCAATCAAACTCCATTTTTAATTTATACTTGAAAAGAAAAAAAAACTACAAGTGCAAAAGAACTGTTTTTTCAACTTTTAGGTCATTTAGGATTTTTGACTACAATATATTAATCTTCTTTTGAAGGGAGACAAGAAAAGAGCTAGTTCACTGAAAGATTCCAGTCAAGTAATTTAAGAAATATTTATTCTGTAAATATGGTAAGACAAAAATAAAGTCTGACTATGAAATTAGAACTAATCATCTAAGTGTAAACCATGAAAAACTCACTATTTTGTTCCGCTAGTAAACATAAATTAAATGGACTTCACCTTCTTTTTTATTTTCAAACAATGTAAGGAGTAGTACTCCTTGTTTTATTTTATGCATTCAATTGTAAAATTTGTACTACTTTTTTTGACAATGTGTATTACATACATACATACATATATATATATATATATATATATATATTATATATATATATATATATGTATATGTATAGGTAGGATCCGCCTTAATCCCCCATCATGACATTTTTGCCAAAATAAATGAAGAAAAAGCAAAAAAGTTGGATAGTTTCTAGCTACTTTAAATTAATTTTCCTTATAGCTCCTTCATACAAAAAAATTCAGTCTTAAAAATGCAAGTCAGAAGCATATCTTACGGTCGTAAAAAATATGTTTGTTTTTATGTTCATTAATTAATAAAGAGGAACATGAGTACTTCAAATGAACATAGTGTTAAAGACAAAAACATAAGGATGTTTAAGTAGAAATAGAGTGTTAACAGTTACTACGCCCCATGTTGAAATAATTTAGCTCATAGAAACCTTAACAATCATAAAATCGGCTTAATCCACTTGTGTATAAAAAATGGGTTCTGATACTGAATTTGGTCCAGTCAAACCAACCTTTTGTATAAGTCATGTTTGAAATTATGTTGAAGCTTAAAAACAACTTTTTCTACAAAATTAAGATCATATGATGACAAACAAGTTACTATTTTAGGAAATATTTTGTCATCTAATTTTGCATGTTTTTATACTTCATCACTAAATTAAAACAAGTGGTACTTAGCCCCCCAAATTTATCAAATCTCATTTTACTATTTACGATATTGGAAGAATATTCCATTGGGTTTTTACTACATTAGTAGCATGCCCCACTTAATAATTGCAAAACCATCAATTATATTTATCGTTGAAACAAGTCACACGAGACATGCATGGAAAACTATAGTCAGATCCTAAACCTATTTCTCATAATTTATATGTTACTTCTATCCTAAACGATATTAGGGTTTTTCTTCCCCCTAATTCCTTGGCATCAGAAGAGAATTGAGGCAAAATTTTGTTGAATCTGGTGACATGGTTTGGCAAATAAGGACAAGGGTTCCATATTGTGGTATTGTTAAGATTTAAAAATGTGAATGTGAAAATATATTTTTATAGAACTTGTATGTTTATAGAAGTATCCATGCAAAGGTTTATCGTTTTTGTTATGCACCTTTTTTGGGGTATATGGGGGAAAATTAGTGAATTCTTTTGCTTCTTTATTATTGTAATGTTGAAGAACATCCTTAGAAAGCTGCAAAGGCAATGAAAGAAGTTGATTCTAACTTAGTATTGGCAGAATTGAAGGAAAGGAATTTTACTATGAATGGTTGGTGCAGAGGCTATTAGCACATTGGTCAATATCACATTTTAGCACCCACCCTAAATATCCATATTTGGAATCATGTTTGAAAGCTTCAACGGATTAATTTTGAGGGCTAGGAGCAAGCGTATTGTGGTTATGCTGGAGATTATTAAGGTTATTTTGATTAAGATGATGGATACATGTAAAGAGAGATCAAATGAAAAAGAACTTGGGATATATGTATACAATTAACAAGATTTTAATAGAGCTGAAGAAGTCAATGAAATTCATTACACAATGAAATTGTCATGATCAATTTAAAATTTAAAGTTTGTTTTAGTAATAGGTTTAAACTACATTTTGGGTAAAAAAAGAAGAAGGTATAGATAATGGAAGCTTAATAGCATCCATTGAGCACATATCACACGATTGTAATGCATAGCTTACAAGCTAGAAGACTTTGGATTTTAGGCACAATCCCAAGTGTGTGTGTGTGTTTCATTTATGTTATTTGGAGTTAGACCATGTATAACTAAAGTTCACAATCTAAAAATCATATAAGTAAAGAGAATTAATCTTGATAGCCAAAAACAAACTAGAAAGACAATAAGGAGAGGAAAATCATAGAGGGAATCTTTGTACATGATTGTTTATACATCTATTTATATATGTATTTAAGGATTAGCCTTAAATGCAATGAAACTCCATTTTGAATTTATACTTGAAGAAAATAAAAAAGAAAAACTCTACATTTTCCATATGAGAAGAGCAAAAGAACTGTTTTCTCAACTTCTAGGTATTTAGCATCTTTGCACACAACACATATTAATCTTCTCTTGAAGGGAGACAAGAAAAAGAGCTTGTTCATTGAACAGTTCTAATTCAAGTAATTTAAAGAAATACTTATTAGGTAAATATGGTAAGACATCAAAAATAAAGTGTCTATGAAATTATAGCTAATCATTTAAGTTAAACCATGGAAGGCTCACTAATTTGTTTCATTAAGTAGACATAAATTGAATGGAATTTGTCTTCTTTTTTATTTTTTAAAAATGTGCAGAGAAGTACTCCTTGTTTTAGTTCGTGCATTTGACTGTAAAACTTGTACTACTTTTTGTGTCATATGCATATATATATATATATATATATATATATATATATATATTGAGGATCAGCCTTAACCACATCATGCCAGAGGTGGTTTTTGCAAATATTAAGAAAAAAGAAAATAAAAAAATATAACATAACGAAACTTATGGATAATTTCAAACTTTAAGTTAGTTTTCTTTTTGCCTTCTTTATACAAAAAAGTTACATTCTTTATACAAAAATGTTCAGTCATAAAATATCCAAATCAGACGCATATCTTATAGTCACAAAAATTGCGTTAGTTTTAGTGTTCATAAATTAATAAAGACGTTAATGAGTACTTCAATTGAAAATAGTGTTAATGACATCAGGAGTTTCAGTTTAAGTAGAAAAATAGAGTATTAATAATTACTACGTTAGATATTGAAATAATTTAGCTCATATAAACCTAAGCTAAAGAATTTCATGATTTTTTTAACTCGTTGAAAATCAAGCTAGATAATCGTGAACTCGCTTGCTCCGCTTGTTTATAAAAAGTGGATTGTGATGCTGAATTTTTCCAGCCAAACGACCTATTATTTCAGTCATGTTTAATATTATGGTGACAATTAAAAATAGTTTTATCTATAATTTATATGCTCGTATGATGACTAAGATATTAATATTTTCGAAAATATTTTGTCATCTAAATTATACACTTTATCACTAAAACAAGTCACATTTAACCCCCAAATTTATTAAATCTCACTCTACCGGCAGAATATTCCATTGGGTTTTTAGTACATAAGATGTGGGAAACTGAAGTCAGATACGAAGCCTGTTTCCCCTAATTTATCTGTTACTCCTAACCTAAATGAGATTAGGGTTTTTCTTCCCCCTAATTCATTGGCGTTAGAAAGAGAGTTGAGGCAAAAAAATTGAAACCTAGTGACATGGTTTGGCAAATAGGGACAAGGGTTCCATATAGTGGTATGTTTTCTCTGTCTTTTGAAACTTTTATTCGTTTGAGATTTAAAGATGTTAATGTGCAAGATATATTTTCATATAACTTGTATGTTTATATAAGTATCCATGCAAAGATTTACCATTTTTGTAATTCACCTTTTCTTTTTTGGGTATCTCGGGGAAAATAATGAATTTTTTATTCTTTATTTTTGTAGTATTGAAGAACATCCTTTAGAAAGGTGCAAGGGCAACCAGAGTAGTTGATTCTAACACAATAATGACAGAATTAAAGGAACGGAATTTACGTGCATATGAGTGGCTGGTGTAGAGGCTACTAGCACATTGGCTAATCTCCCATTTTTGGTGGGTTCACATAATTGCGGGATTACAAACACGGGAAAAATTTAAAATTTTTTAATAATTAAAATAAAATCATACATCATATGTAAATATGCATATCCCAAACTTAATGTAATTTACAGGATTATACTTTTCAAGCAATCCGAACTCCAAGTGTAGTCCCTCAAACTGCATCTACACTTTCGTGTAGATCCACAAGTTTCAAATTCTTGCTAGTGAATTTGAATTTCTTATTTCTAAATTTATTTGAGAACGAAGATTAATTCTTGAATCAACAAGTGATGGAAGAATTAATCTTTTAATCAAAATGGGATGAAATCTTTTGATAGAGTAATTTTTCTTGAAGTAAGAAAATAAAAATAGAAAAAAAACAAGAAGGAGAAGAAGATAGGGGCCGAAAATTCTAACTCTCTTACTTATAGTTTTTGGTCCCTACATTGTCTGTTTATATACACAATGTAGTTTTAACCTAATCCCATTATGTCTCCAATTCTTACTCTAATTAGCCCCCTAATCCAATTAGGAAGTCTTCTTCTTTCATATATCTTATTTTTTTCACTTCAAGACAAATTCTTTCCATCTTTATTAGAACTCTTTATTTCTAACAATTAAAAAATCCTGTTGGGCCATGGACTCTAATTAATTTATAAAAATCCTCTAATCATTGGACATGGACTCTAATTAATTTATAAAAATCCAATTAATTAATCTCTACCAATTAATTAAAAAAATTAATATAATTAATTAATTCAATCAATTAATTAGTTGGTTTTATCATAGGTCACCTAATCATATTAGGCCCAATTAAAATAATTTTATTAATGTAATTGGTTAAATTAATTTACTCTTTAATTTAGTTTTAGGTCAAACTAATATAATTGATCTCCATCAATTAATTAATTCACTCTCAAGAGCCACTAATCATTATTAGATTAAATGAATCAACATATTATTTATTTGAATAAATTATTTTAATTGTTTAAATTAATTCTAACTCAAGTTGATTAATTTTCATTAATCAACTTAATCCAACACTTTGGATTATAAAAATAGATATAGAAGTAATCATCTCGATTAATGTGTGACTCATTAGGTTCACAACTAAGTTAGCAGTGGGCTTGCAACCTTTGCAACTTATGAATAAATTTAATATTTTGATTAATTAATCTAATTAATTAACCCGCTTGGAATTAATCTCTTAATTCCAAGAACCTCACAAATCAAGAAAAATACCTATTAGTGCATCTCGACTATTTAGTCTTAGTTGAATAGCAAGTAAACCTTTTTTGTTACGAGTACTTTGCAAATACACTCCATCCATCAACTAATTTTCCGTTTAAAACCCTATTTTGACTTAATAACTATAATTCCATTTCAATTCACATTGATCTTTTGATGAATCAGTAGAAAACCTTATGTCTAGTATTCATCCTACCTTGGCCAAGATTTTAGGGTTCAAGGACTAAGAAAAAATAAGATATTTTCCTATTTTACCAAATAGATAACAGATCCTTTATTGGCTACTCATTGATTTTCAATCACGGAGATCATACACCCAACATAAACTTGTTATGATTGTTATGTAATTAGAAATTACATTAAAATGTATGATGTCGTGCACAAGGCCACCATGTTGCCTCTAGTCAAAAGCCTAATTAATACACTATCATAATTAGAAAATTGTCATTCGACAAACAATGCTTTCCAATTGAGAATTTATCAAGGTCATTGAGTGTACTTATTCCCTAACAAGCACCCACACAATGCACTAGTGTCCCTACACCAATGTCTATGGAACAAAATATTTTTCTTTCGAGTATACATTGTATGTGCGAGTCTATCGGACTTATCGATATTCCATAACAATGAACCCCTGACAGGGAACATATTTAAGATTAAAGTCATAAAGGCATATTCCATGATCACTATCATATGCGTGACCTTACTCTGCAGCTGAAAATGATATAGGGACTTTATCTAGTTGATAAAAATAATTAAAGATAAAGAAATATATTTTATTTATTTAAATATTATGAATAAGACTATTTTTACAAGAGTATAAAAGCTCGCCGGCCACTACTCTAACAATTTTAGCACCCACCCTAAATATGCATAAGTAAACATATCTGAAAGTTTTAATCCATTGATTTTGAGGGCTAGGAGAAAGTGCATTGCGGATATGCTGGAGATTATTATGTTTAATCCATTGATTTTGAGGGCTAGGAGCAAGCATATTGTGGATATGCTAGAGATTATTAGGGTTATTTTAATTAACATGATATATACATCTAAGGAGGAAACAAAAAAGTACAATGGATATATATGCTCAAAGTGAATAAAATTTCCAAAAAGTTGAAGAAATCAATGGAGTTCATTGTATAATAAAATGGTTATTCGATCAATTTAAAATTGAGAGTCGTTATAGTCCTAGGTTTGAACTACATTTTTGGTAAAAGAAACATGTAGTATAATAGTATAAAAGAAAGATATATGTTTAATAGCATCCTTGTGCACGTGCCATTTTCTAATAGCACGTGCCATTCTTGGAGTATTTTTTTCATTTTGCATGATATGTGTTCATCTTCATTTTCAGCCATGTAAGGGCATTTCATTCATTTTGCATGTCTGTGTCATTTGACTCCCTCTTATGGTATTTTGATAATTTCTTGTGCCTATAAGTCATTGTTACTTTTTAGGAATATTGTGGCCATCTTACATGATTAATTGTCATTTTGGCCCTCTTAGGAGTACTTTTGTTATCTTTGGTGTTTATATGTTATTTCTTCGAAAGTTTTTTTATTCATCCTGCAAGCCCAAATTCTATTTTCATCATTTTAAGTGATGTTCGTCACTAAACATGCTTGTGTGTCATTTTGTCTTTAGGATTGCTTTGGTAAATTTTTATGCTTATGTTTTGTTTTTAGTCCTTTTATGTGGTATTTTGTTATTTTTCATGTTGATATTGTTTTACCCATTTTATAATCCAACTTGTCACTTTATCATTTAGGAATAGTTTTATAATTTCTCATTTTTATGTGTTGATTTTAGCCTTTTGGGGGTATTTTAGTTATCTTATATGTTCATATTTCATTTTGGCTCTGTATTTTGTTTTGTATTTTTCAGTTTTATGTGTTATTTTTAATCATTTAGGGCCATAATTGTTATTTTGCATGTTCATATGACCCTATTGTATAACTTTTATTTTACATATCCATATTCATTTTTGATTTTTTGTCGTTTAGGGATACTTTGGTATTTCGTGTGTTTTGTCTTTTAAGAACATTTCAGTCATTTTTCTTACTCATATAAGTTGAGAGATGGGGAGATATTAGAATTTTGTAAAAATAAAAGAAAATTACAAAAGTGAATTTTTTGACATTTTTTCAGTTTAATGTTTGGGTTGGACCAAATCAAACCCATTTGCACACATTTTGGTAATAGAAGTGGGCCAACGCAAATCTTACTCTTTTATGTTAGTTAATAGTTTAAGCTTTGTCATGCTTTGAAACAATATTTTCATAATCGAATCGCTGATGAAATCAATCTTGTTAAAATTAGTGGTTCAATCGGTCGGATCGGTGCAATTAGCGATCGGACCGATTTAATAAAAAATAATTATATTTTTTTATTTTATTATATAAAATGATAATATAATAAATTAATTATTATGTAATATATTTTAAATATAAAAATAAATAAATAGATACATAAAAACACATATAACAAAAAACAAAATTCAAATAATCACATAAATATAATAAAATATCAAATTTAAACCTTTATAAAAATTTAAAACAAAAAATTTAAAAAAAAAAAATATAAAAACCGGTCAAAACTGGTTTTGACCAGTTGTTGACTGATCAAAACGATTTTTGAGCATAATCGGACCGGACCGACCTTCGATTCCCAGTTAAATCGATTGAACCGGCCGATGTGGTCCGATTTTGAAAACATTGCTTTGAAGAGAATCTGAATATTTACAATTTGGTAATAGTTAATAGTAACCTTTACTAGGACATATCAAAATATTGGGACGCTAATGCAAGTGGTTCATGGCAATTCCTACTCCCCCTTCCACACACACCCCTTTATGCAAATACATACACTTTGCTCTCCCGAATAAGCTAAAATTATATAATGCCATATAAATTAAAGGTGAACTCTGATAGAATATTTTATTGGGATTTTCTCACATGCGCATTACACTTGATTTTTAAGGACAAAACGATCAAATCATGATGATCAAGTTAAGGTTATCAGACTTTCCCTCAAAATTTGCACACTTTTTTTACTTTACTACCCCAACTTCAAACATTATCAAAAAGAGTAGGAAATTATGAAATTATGTTATTGAAATCCTAGCCATTTAACTCTGTGATATAAGTAAAATATCAAATTAAAATTATTGCATACTTTTTAAAATATATAGATCATGTTTGAATTCATTTTCATGTGTGTTTTCAATTTTTATTTAGTTTGAAAAGTTTTAGAAGATTTTTTTTTGTTTATGTGGAAAAATGAATTATATCTAAATTAGTAAGTTTCAAAATTTTATAAGTTGAATTGACATATTGATTTGATGTTTTATTTTATTAAAAATATTTAACTTATTTATTTTTGAATATTTAATAAAGAGCGCCTTGAAAATAGAATGTTATTGTTTGAAAATAAGTTATATACAATTGAAAATAGTGTATATGCTATGAAACTATGTATTGTTTTCTAAAAATATTATATTAAAAATCTCGAAAAATGTTTTTATTTCAAAAGCAAAAATATCCTTTATAAATGAATTCGAACTTGGCTATCAATTTATGTTAATCTTTTGCTAGTTTTGAATATTGATTTGCATGAATAAACATATTTAAACAATAACAACAATTAGTATAACGAGAGTACTTGAATCATCTCATAAGATGAAGACTGCTGCAGGCATACATCACATAAACTTGAACATGATAAAATGTATTAATCTGAACTTAATTAAATTTAGAAATGACAAAAAAAAAATACTATTTTAGTGCAGTTGATTATTTTCATATATAAAATTTCATTATTGCTTGATATCAGTGTAGAATTCGACAATTATAGTTATAATACATTTAATTTAAATTTTGATAAAATAAATTAAAGAACAAAATTCATGATTCAAAAAGGAAGTTAAAAAGGAATAAAATAAATAAATTAATTTTACTAGCAATTTCTTTTTCATTAAATAAGTATTAGTTCCATTTATTTTTTTGCGAATGAGTAACATAAAAAAAAAGTACATGTATAAACATATTTTGTGTATATTTTTAAAGTTTAAGTGGCAAAGTGAGAAAATGTACAAAGTTTGATTTGCAAAGTGCAATAACCTTATTATGACTCGACGGTTGCGCATGTCCCCCACACATGAGGAATCCTAACTGAATATTTCACCGGAATTCACTTACTTCCTAGTTTAAAGGGAGTGTTAAAAAAATTTATTTAGGTGACAAAGCATAAAAATAGGTATAGCTCACATAGTAAAATATTTCTATCCATTCTAATTTTATACTTTTAAACGATAATAAAAACAATTTTCAGTGACCTATTCTTGCTTTGATCTCTGTGACAATTCTAGTGAAAAAACTTTAGGCAACAAGGAAAAGAAGAAGAAAAATTGCTGCAAAGATGAAGTGTTTTACATATTACTTGATGTGATTATAGGTTAGGTCTATTTTTCATTGAACCCAGTTTGGACTTGCCCTTATTGATTTCTTATCATTGTGCAAGACCTGTGCAAATCTTGTGTTGTTTTTAGTATCAGTAATTACTTGAGCAAATATTTGAGTTATTTTCATAGTAATAGATGTATTATTAGTACTTGCTTAAGGTGTTATTTTTCTCTTTCAAGTACTAGAACAATCATTCTAATCTCTTTCTGTGTGTTTGTCTCTGTGCCTCTAGTATTAAATATCTCAAAAAATAAGAGAACCTAAAATTTTGGTGTCAAAAGCAAAAATATTTTGTTACAAATCAATCTGAACTTGCCTATGAACTGATGTCAATCTTTTGTTGATTTTGAATTTTTATTTTTATGGATAAAAGTACTTTTACCAGTCTAATAAGAGGTCTTGAACCGTCCTATAAAATAAAAACTATAGACATACACCATGTACAGTTGAACATGGGAAAATGCATTTTGAAGGACAAATGAGCCTAAATTTAGTTAAATAAAAATATATTATGATTTTAGTGCAATTGATAATTTTTTATGTATAAAGTATCATTATTCTTCCATACTAGTGTAAAATTTGATAATTCATAGTCATAACATATTTAACTTAAAATTTGATAAAGTAAATTATTCAACAGAAGTTATAAATCAATAAGGAAGATAAAAATAAATAAACACAAAAAGTAATTTTACTTGAATTTTTAGTCATAAATAAAAACAAAAAAATAATTTTACCTGAATTTTTTTGACTAAAATAAGTATTAAAAATTTAGAGGCCAAAGTGTGTTAAAAATTTATTTAGGTGGCAAAGTGAAAAAAAAAATTGAATAGTTTTGATGGTAAAATGTTTTTTCTGTATGTACTTTATAATTTTAGATGACTAAGATAACCATCACATATTTTCTACCTTGTTAGTTTTATCATAAAATTGAAAGAAGAATTGGCAAAACATACTAGAAAAATATTCTTCAACATTGAATGCCAATTTCTTGTAGTAATTCACTTGTTTTTCCTTATGTCTCTAAAATGTTTTGCAACCCTTATTCCCCTTCAAATCCAGTGCCTCCACCATTTTCAATGACCTATTGCTGCTCTGATCTTGATGAGAATTCTTGTGAATTATAGGTCAGGCCTAAATTTCATTGTAAAAACCCAGTTTTGTGACTTGCCCTTACTGATTTCTTATCATAGTGCAAGACGTGTGCAAATATTATGTTGTTTATATAGCACTAGATGGAATACCAATAATTACTTATTCAAATTCTGCATTATTTTCATAGTAATAGATGTATTACTAGTAATTGCTTAAGGTTTTATTTTTCTCTTTCAAGTACTAGAACAACAATTCCAATGAAAAATAATCTAGTATATAATCTATTTTTGTTTGTGTCTTGAAATTGTATGTTGTGGTCTTTGAATATACTGATGAAATTAAAAAAAAAAAAAAAAAAAAAAAGATGATTGATTATTATGATGATTATGGTCAACGATTATAAACAAAAAAATAATAGTTAAAAAAATGTATAATCGCTTGATTTTGCAAGATGGAGTGGTGGCAAGCATTTCCATTTGGGTCATTCAGATAATTATATTTGTTTCATTATTCCTTTTATATTTTTATAATTTTATATGCTATATTTATTAGTTTTTATGTTTCAGTGGTTAATTAGAACGTTCACTGCCAAAATCAAGATAATGCAGCCCATTCCTTCAGCAAAAACATAAAAAGAAAATCGGGGAAGAAATCAGAAAATGAAAACCAAAAGAAAATAGGAGAAGTGTTATGAATGAGGAATTACAAGAGATGTCCACTTCTCACGCTCATACACAAAATATAATTCGAACAAATAAAACTCAATGAATTTGACAAATTTAACATATGTTGTTTCAATTTCTCTAAATGCCATAAAATTAAGTAGTTGTGCAACCTGTATTAATAGTTACAACTTATTAACAACTCAACATTCACTGTGCAACTTTTGTTCACTAATGACAAGTATTAATGACTGGCCACTTCTCAAAAAAATAAAATAAAAAATAAAAAGGCAGCAATTTAGCAATTGAAAAACTTTTCTCACTAAATTTGTCTAGCTAATCTATGAAATGTTAAATTATCGACAACGACTATAAATGTTATAATCAAGAAATAACGACATAACAATTAGGTTATAAATGTAACAATCTTAGCGACATAAGTAACTTTGCTCACTACATCTTCATCGTGAAAGATGTCTATGTAATTTTTTTATAAAATGCATATCATGTACTTATGTCGATTCATTATTTTTTCAACTATTATTTCACTCTTTGTATTTTGGGCTGAATTTTAGTATCATAATTATTAGTATTATCACCAAATTTGCCATAACCTTTCTTGTTAATCGTGTTCTTGCTTGATTTTTTTTAGTGGATTCAAAGACAATTAAATACAATTTTTATATCTCCTATTTGTCACCTATATAATACATGGAATGTCTTTCGCCACTTGAGAGACGCGCACACATACTTTCCACATACTTCAAATCCATCGGCTTCGTTTGTAACAATTTTTTTGGATATATTTTTAAAAATTGAATTGGTTTTTTGAAAAGTTTCAATTAAAAGTTGGATATAATGAAATATATTTGGTTATTTTTTCAATTAATGTAAATTTGATGTCATGTATCATTTCAAGTACTAAGGTCAATGTGATGTTAGCAATGTCAAATCATATTCAATAACATAAAATTAATATGGTTATGTGAATGAGTAATAATTTATGTTGTGTCATAATATTATATTAATAGGGGAGAGCGTGAATGACTTTTGATCCTATTGATAAGGCAAACAAAATAATTTTTTTTTAGGAAAATATAATAAAAATAAAGTAAATATTTCTCTTGTCCCTTCTACTCTTTTCTTAAACTTTCAAATTAAAAGCAAATTTTTAAATCTCATCTCATTAAGTAAAAAAGAATATATAGCTCTCATATAGGTCTATTTTAGTTTTAAATTTTCTATTTGAGTATAAGCATTTATATTTTTTCTTAGTATATTTGTTATTACTCAATCTTAAGTTTATATTGCCATAATTAAAGACTTTATTTAATCAAAATAATATATCATGAAAAATAATTAAATTGATGTAAGAGGTTAAAGGATATATCTATCACTAAAAAAAAAATAGATAAAGATTAATAGAAAAACTTAGATACCATAATAATTTTTACTCTAATTTTTGTGAGCATATTATAATTTGCTTATCTTAAAATCAATTACTTTTTATTTAGCACCAAAGCTCCTAGAATTAATTTTTATCTATTCATCTTTCTTTTTTTCTCTAGAACTATAATAGAGATATATCAAATTGTTGAGGAAATATCACAAATTAATATATAGTTGTACATAATATTCAATTTTAAATGACCATAATTTTCTCATATGAATTTCTCAATATATGTTTATGAGATATGATTGGAAAGCTTTCAAAATTTGATTTAATATGAAGCTAATTTTATTTAGAAATTTAAGTATACAAAGAGTTATAAAAAAAGATAAACTTTCAATTTTTAAAAAAGAATTTGGTATATAAAAGGATACTTGAATTATATTCAAATTATATTATTAAAAAAGGTTAAAGTTCAGTTATACTCTTTTTCTTTACTATCTAATACTTATTTATTAAGGTTATAATAGGTATCTTAAAAATTTCAAGAAACCTTTTGACTTATTCACACTTTTATAATAATATATACGTGTATATATATATAGATATAGATAAAGAGTATATTGTATTAGGAGTGTAATTTTCTATTAATTTTTATTTACATTTGGACAGTGCAATTGTATCCTATAATCTTGATGCGTAACTTTTATATGCTCCATATACTACATAGGAATAGTGGGTTTATAACTAAATGTGAGGAGACAAACTATGGATATATTGAAGTTTGCTTCATTGCAATTAGTTATAAACTCACTAATCCTATGTAGTATACTCGAAGTATATAAAAGTTATACATCAAGATTATAGGATACATTTGCATTGTCCAATTCCAAATAAGACATAATAGGAATACACTCCAAATATTTTACTAAAAAGCACTCAAAATAGAAACCATTTATTATTTTCTATATACTCTTTAATCATCTTTCCTAGCCAAAAACTAAAATAGTATTAATAGCAAGGATGTTTTCAAACATTATAATAAAAAATGAATGACTATCATTGGAAGCATACAAAATTAAATAGTTCAACTATTTTTGAGAATTTGTTAACATTATCAAGTTTAAGGACACATTGAACATAATTATCAGATACCACTATTTGGATATTTGGTATGTAATCGCAAATATAAAAAGAAGCCAAAGTCTAAGGTATTATTTAAATCTAGAAGGAAAAATTATCATGAGCACACATATAGTACGTGATATGCACAATAACACAAAGTGCGTAGTTATTTTTACAAAAATAAATATAGGCAGCATAATTGGTATCTCGATCGAGTTTATCACAGAAAATAATAACTTCTTCATGTTCATATCAAGTATCTCAAATTCAGATATTAATGAATAGAAAAATTTTAAAAACTCTTATTTGTACCCATCCAATTCTTATTATTAGTTGCACCAATCCCTCATCGATCAAATCAAATAATCAATCAACTCAAAATTATTGTACTCATACAATCTAGTCCTTGACATTTTTGGTCTTGCTCTATGATATAAAATCAAATAACAAGTAACAAAATATAATTTTGGAAGAATGATATTAGATCAAACTCATATTTCACCTTAAATTACAAATAAAGCAACACTTAAATGCTAGAAGTTGTTGTTGGCTTTCTTGATTACTTCTCCTCCTCCTCGGTCTCCTCTTCGTCATTCTCCTTTTCTTTTGATCTAGAAAGAAGATTTGAGTTGAGAGTCCTTTCCTAAAAAAATTCATAATTTCTTGAGAAAGTGTTTTCAAGTCATCATTAGAGTAACACACCAGCATCTTCATCAAACTCTAGGTAAACCAAAGGGCATCACTTCTTGAATGTTTCAAAGAAGAAAACCTAGTATGTATGCCCTTCTTCTTTGCAACAACTTTCTTTTGATTTTCTTTAGATATTCGAGCAAGAACCAAGCACTGAAAATGGTGAAGGGATTGGATTTGAAGGGAACTTAGGGTTTCTTCTTTCCTCTTCGGATTCAACTTTTGGTTTTGTGAACTTGAGTTTTGAGTTTGATTGATTTTCCAAGACGTCTTTGAGATTGATATATTAATGTTCACCATAGTTGGGTGATGAGTAAATGCAAGAAAAAGAGAAAATCTAATATAGATATTGGATTACTATAAATATAATAGATCTTTTAAGTATGACACCATGTATAAAATTACTTATTAACCACATAAACTATGATATTCTATATTGGTTGCAGGAAAAAAATTGGAATGATTTATTAGTGGGTATAATAGATTTCTCTAACAATTTGGCTTAATCATTTTACAAAGTGAGGATGAGAGCGAAATAGTTGCTAGTAAAGTCCATTATATCGGAGTCCCGCCTATAGGAACCATCCATAGGCCAAGGGCATTATATCCCAAATGAGTTTTTGGAGGAAAATAGAATAGTTTATGGTTTAGTGTTTAGGGTATTGCAAGTCCAATGAGGGGTGATTATGAATTATTGTAGGAGAAAAAATAGAATGGTTTATAAATGGGTACAGTGGACTCCTACAACAACCATGGTTAATTATTTTTATAAAGTAGGGATGAGTATGAAGTAGTTGCTAGTGAAGTCTATTGTGTCGGAGTCTCTCTTGCCGGCTCCCGCCCCGATCAATTAAGAATCGAGAAATGAAGGTAAAGTTATAATAACAAATGAAGCAAATGCTCAATGAATTTTATATATTTTTAGATATCTTGAACAATTATAAGCCACAAGGAACAAATTTTCTATAAAAATTTCTTCGTTGATTTCAATAACACAAAAGATTTCATACATATTGTTAAATTTGATATTGCTATATGAATACAAAGGCAAAACTACATTGTACTCACTTATAACCATTCCAATTTTTAAAATATCATGTGTCATAAATCATTTGATATATACAAACATTAGACAAATACAAAAAGAATAACATGTATAATTACTGCATAATTTGCAATTAAAGTTCAAAATAGTAGAGATTACTAATATAAGCATAAGTTGTTTGGATAGATAAAAGAAGCCAAAGAAAAAAATAAAGTTAGCCACAATAATTGAGAGGCGGTACCATAGTCGTTGATGGTTACTTGTTAGGGTAAAAAGATAAAGATAGAGATTAGTACTACTATATAAAAAGAGTAATAATTTTTGTTCAATCTTATTTAAACAATAAGTATTCTTATATTAGAAATACAACCTTGCCTTATAACTTAACTATAGAAGAATTTTACAGGCATAGCTTTTCAAAATATTTATGTGCCCATAATCTATATATAAGTAATTGAAAAACAAGTAGTATACAGTGAGGTGATTTGTATGACAAAATAGAGAATAAAAAAAAAAGAAAAGAGACAACATAATTATGTATCATTGATACTATGTTATCAAGTTTGACATACTAAAATAAGAGGTTAATTTTTCTTTTAAAATTTTTAAGAATGAAAATATATGTTATTCGCATGCACATGCTTTGCACGTGCTTTTTTCAAGGTTATGTAAAAGTAAAAATTATTTGGGTATTTATTCTCATTGTGAATAGAGACATTTCCTTACTTAAATGTAGCTGCATTTATCAATTACTATTGTTAAATAACTTCAATCATAATTGGCCAAGGAAAAAAGAAGAAAGTCCTATGTAAAGGCACTATCGCTCTCCTTGAGAATGAGTAGTATAAAATTTGGATTACCAACAACAATTAAGGAGTAATAAGTAGAATAAATTTATTTCTAACTTGTTCTAAATATCTAAGAGGGCCTTGTGTTCCAAAAACAACCAGCTACAAAATGTTGCAGAACGAAACTAATTTGTTTATTTTATTTCTTCATCATTCGGTTTGGATTAATTAACTAACTTCAAGTTTCAGTGATTCACATCATCTTTGAATCCCTTTTGATGGTGTTCAATGTTTATCTAGGTGAAATTTTATGATTATTTGGTAGATGAATTAAAACGTATTAAATTACATTCAAGTACAATTTTCATTGTTAAGAGACTATAACAATTTTAGTAACTAAACTTCAAAATTTAAATTACAAAAATAAAGCTTTGACCACACTAAAAGTTTTTAATTTTTTGTGTTTTGAAGTAGAAAAAAAAATAGGATACTAAAATTATTTGGAAAAAGGCTCTTAATACATCAACATCAGTTCCATTTCCTTAAATTTATGAATTTAATGCCACAAACAAGTGAAGTCCATACCCTTTTTTTTGCTTTGATTGCGAAAAAAAAAATTGAATCCTTTTTCAAATCTTGGAGACTAGCCATGTTGTAGTTCTCCTTGAATTTGGAAATGATAATGTAGAATGATTAAGAAAAGTGTAACAAATTAAAAAATAACAAAAAATAATCTATTTAAACCGTGTAGATTGAACAAAATGGCAAATTTGGATGGCAGAATGGATGATAATATATTGAAAATGGATTCTTGCTAAGAAAATTAGTAACCTCTACCTAAAGACTAGACTAAATTATGTCTACTTAATTATTAATTACATTGCATCCAATCAATTACTCATATCAATTGATAATTGTAATAGCAATTGAAAAAAAATAATTTTTAAGAGATTTCACTTGTGATGAAATGCTTAGAGTTATTCTATATTGAAAAATATTGTAAATAATGTTAAATAATATATCTTGTGTTACTATAAAAAGAAATTGTAAGAAGAGATTTTGTACGTCAATGTGATGTTAAAGAAATGAATCCAGTGATAGGGATTACATGGAAAGTCTTTTACCACTTGAGACACACACACACACGTGTAGTTTTTACATGCTTCAAACCACAACGGTTTCTTTGTGTTCTATTTTTTGGGTGTATTTCTAAAAATTGTATTGGTGTTTTGATAAGTTTCTATTGAAAGTAGGATATATTGCAAATATATTTGGTTATGTTTTCAAATAATGTTAATTTGATGTCATGTGTCATTTTAAGTTAATAGGATCAATGTGATGTTAGTGATGTCAAATCATAGAGTTAGTTATGATTCCATAATATAAAATTGATATGATTATGTGAAAAAATAATTCTTTAATTTATATCATAATGTTCTATTAACACGGAAGAGCACGAGAGCAGGTGGTTAACAAGACAGTAAGTTAATTTATAGGTGCATTGCGAAATAAGATATCCAAGAAATGAGTTATGTATATTTGGATATCTACCCAAAATATGAGTAAAAATGCTATGAAATTCAAATTCATATTTCAAATTTGAATTTGTAATCCAAACAAAATGGAATCAAAGGAATTCATACTTTTTAATAAGAATAACCATTCTAATGCCAAAAGAAATTATTGAATCTTAATTTAAGTAATTTTGAAAATTCATTTATTAAAAAGAAGAACAACAAGAGATTTCACGCAAAAACAAGGCAACATCTACAACTTTTTCTATTAATAAACCCTTGATTAGTTTTTATTGGCAATTATGAATTGACGAAGAAAATTATTGTTGAATATTTTGTAGGTGATATATAGTGATGTTGCTAATTAAGCTTCATGGCTTAAAAGACAGTTCTGTTGATAAGCATAGTAATTTATTTTTTTGATGGTATATGTCAGTCAATTCATTGCAAACGCTAAAAAAAATTATGGGTACTGATTTCACGAGAAAAATATAGTTGAAGAGATATTGGAATGATACCGCAGGTTTTCACAATGAATTCACAACTTTTTATTATTGTCATTTTTCATAACCACACGAACAAAATCAAAGGTACACACAAGATACCCAATCTAAAGATAGGGGCAAGAAGTTTTTGCTAGTACCAGATTAGGAATTCTACTCTAAAGCCCATTGTGTCAGAGATTCACTTGCACGCTTCCATCATATGCATCTAGGGCATGACAAAATACCAAAAATTTTAAAAGATATTTTATATAAATTTTGAACCCACATTTCAAAGGATCAAAGTGAAAATAGGTCAAGTTACCGGACTAGAAATATATTTTTTGCCTTTTATTCATATAGCAATATCAAATTTAGTAGTATGTATGAAGTCTAATTGTGATACTAAAATCAAGAAACATATTTCTACAACAATTTGTTCATAGTGGCTTAAAGTTGTTTAAGATATCTAAAAACATATAAAATTTATTGAACAATCGCTTCATTTGTTGTTATAAATGTACCTTCATTTCTCAAAATTCTTAATTGATACTAATTTTGTTAGGCCTTGGGCCACAGGGTGGAACCGACAAGCGAGACTCCAGTACAATAAGTTTCGATAGCACCTACTTGACATTCGTCTTTGCTTTTGTGAAAATAATAAAACCAAGTTATTAGAAGATTCTATTATACTCACTCATAACCATTCCAATTTTCTTCCTAAAACTATTGTGGGATATTACACTTCATATATCAATTGATATATACTAACATTAGACAAATATAAAACGAAAAACATGTTTAACTACTCCATAACTTGCAATTAAAGTTCACAATAGTAGAATATCTCAATATAAGCATAAGTTTCTTAGATAAATAAACGAAAGAACCAAATACAAAAAAAAAAAAAAAATGTATAACTACTCCAGTACTTGTAACTAAAGTTTACAATAGTAGAAGATCTCAAATATAAATATAGGGTTAATTATTTTATGTCATCCGAACTATGACTCTTTTTTTGGTTTTTCCACATAAATTTTTTTTCTTTACAGTTTACCACATCAACTATTCGAGATTTGCCTATACCATCTAGGACCTCCTGTTGTTGGAATATTCCGCCGAGATTCCTTCACGTGCACCGCACATGAGGGCAAAATCGTTAAATCATTTAAAGTTATGAAAGTTATTGCACTTTGCTTCTTAAACTTTACGAGATTTCTCAGTTTGCCACCAAAATTTTGCATTATTTCTCATTATGCCACCTCACTTTAAAAATATATAAAAAAAATATTTATATGACTTATCTCTTTTTCTATTACTCATTTACGAAAATTAAATTTAGTTACTACTAATTATAATAAAAAAATATATTATTACTAAAATTAATTTATTTTATTTAACTTTCTTGTTGAATTAAAAAATGAAAAAGGATATAGATGCATTTAAAAAATAAATATTCTCTTTTTCTTGAATTTAAAGTGGGGAAATTATTAGGAAAATCACTAATACTAATAATCTAACCAATATCCAAGATGACGTAATGAAAGACGAATTGAAAATGGAATATATCTTGTAAGTGCACAAAATCTTCTGAGTTGAGAATGATGATGTCTCATTAGAACCAACAATATTTATAAAGAACTTTTCACAACATTTCTTAAATAGCCACAACTGCAATTAACATGAATAAAATGCTCAAGTAAGTTTGTTAAAATAGGACTCTTAAGGAAAAGTCACAATGTTGGGAATTTAAATAAATAATAGCAACTACATAAATAATTAACAGTGGAAGGGTCCCTAACAATCCCCTTCTATTTTCAAAATTAAATATTTAGTCACGATTTGATAAGTGTGGTGTCTCACGACTTGATATTACTAAGTGAAAATATTTCAACGCTAATCAAGAGAGCGTGATAGAATTGTCTTTGAACCAACTTCGTATTTGATCAATTGGAAAAACTAACACACACATATATCCAATGCTTTTGAGTTTTGAGTATTCAAGCAAGCCGAACTGGATCTCTGTTTCATAAGTGCTCATGAGTTATATAAAATGAAAGGGTGTGCTCATGGATTAGTAAATGCTAATATCTATTTCTTTTAAGGTACCTTGTTTAGGATGTTTGCCAATGGAAATTTGGAGGATGCCACTATTAAGGCATCTTGTTTCCTTCTTCTTTGGTCTTTTACCAAATCCAGAAGGAGCAACCATTGCTCTAGAAAATCTGCAAATACTTTCGGCAATAACAAATATTATATGTACCGAAATGATCCTGAAAATGATTCCAACCCTAAAAAAATTAGCAATCATTTATCTTGAAACAAATATGATGAAGATTATCACCTCGACAATCTTGTGAATCTGCATCAACTTGAAAATTTGAAATTAGAAATATACAATTTTTTTTTATTTTTTCTGCAAAAGCTTAATCCTGCTTTTCCTAGGGCACTGATAAAGTTAACCTTAAGTGCTTGGCGATTTCCTTGGATAGATATGATGATTGTGGGCTCGTTGCCTGATCTTCAAGCACTTAAACTAAGAAATTTCTCTTGCCAAGGCAACAAATGGAAAAAAACTGAGGGAGAATTTCCTCAGCTGAAATTTCTGCTAATTGAGAAATCAAATCTCCAGATTTGGATAACTGAAACTAGCCATTTCCCAAGCCTCCATTACCAATTGCTTCATCCCTGTTGGCGTTTAAGTGAGATTTCTGATGGTATTGGAGAAATTCCAACAGATTTGGGAAAATGATGCCCTTCTGTTCGTTGAGCGCAATACCGATCTATATCATGGTCATAGTTGCACACGTGGACTCAACCATAAATACCTGTTACCATGGTCACCTGTTTTAAACAATTTCATATGGCTGACCCATTAATACATTACCAAATTGTCATAGTATAATTAGTACAATGTCATGTCTACTCACTATAGGATAAGGGTAGTTATAAATACTCTATCACTATACTTTTGCATCACAGTCTCATGTGACTCATCTATTAGTACATTATCAAAGTGATATAGTATTTTGCTCAAATACAATCGATAGTAGTCAACTCAATTGAAGTTCCAACCACCAATAATAACATATTATGTCAAGCGCAAGTAATAATGTCATAACAATTTGTATATAATTCAATCAAGTGTCTAACCACCAACAAACACATACCATATCAAGTATAAGTAGAACATAACATATATATCTGATTCAATTCAAGTTTCTAACCATCAACGGCAACCACATTCATATCAAGTGGATACATAAATTTTATAACATTTTATTCAAAAGTAACACGTAAACCAATTTCCATTGTTAGCAACATTCAAGGTATGTAGAACAAGAAGATTTTTGTAGATGAAGGATTAAAGTTTGATTATGCTTAATCATGTGTTGCTAGTTTATGGTTCCAATTGTATATGGATATATTTGGGTAATTTAGAAAAATTATTATTAGATAATAACTATCTAAAATTTATCCTTCTTTATAGAAAAAAATCAGTCATATTAAGAAATAATGTTGCTACATTCTTCCAAGTCAAAGTCATTCATAATTCATTTGTTTATAGAAGCCGAGGGTGAACTTGAGGTTTCATTAGATTGATTTTGTTGGCTTAAATCTCACTGGTGGAAAGGTTAGTTCCCTTATCCTACTTTAATTCAATTATTATATTGCATGAATATAATAGATACCATAATTGTGTTACAAAAAAATAAGTTAAAAACACCATATAATTCAAATAAATATCTAAACATTCTTAAAAAATATATATATATAATATTAAAAACGATTCAGAACCATACAGAATCCATACAAATCTTGCCTTAGTTTAAAGAAAATTTGATTAAATTCTAATTTTTATATCCTAAACAGCACCAATTTGAAAATTCATAATATATCATAGAAAAATAGTATTATCTTGATTCAAGTGGCTATGGAAACCTTAGGATGTTTCTTTTCAAATAAAAATAGTTCTATCAAGAACAGACTATCGAAGATTGGTTGAAATCGCTAGTAACAGTGGCTACCATATTGAATGTTTGAGGCGAGAAAAATAAAAAAAGAAGAAAAAATTGAGCTATTTATAAAACTACTCTTCCGAATGGACCTTGTTGTAAATCCGAGGCAATGTTTGATTTTCTTCCCTTAGAACAATTTTCTTTCTCACAAAATAATATCAAACATTTAATCTTCTCCAATACACATTTTCTCCCTCAAAATATTTTCAAAACATACTAATTATTGCTTTACAAATATATATATTTATATATCTATATAATATATTAAATATGTTCCAAGTGTTATATATTTTTATATATATCTTTATACATATTCAAATCATTATATCAATGACATATGCATATATCTTCAAATCATCACATAATTATTTATATATAACATCTAATTTTATATTAAAATAAAAATTACATAAAATATTAAAAAGATTGATATGACACTACTAACCATATAAAATCATACCACATCTACAATAGAAAATGTCTCCCCAAACATTAAACCTAACATAACTTTATTCTTAAATACCTTACCCAATCATTCCTTATATAAAACTAAACATACTATACACTTAACAATATATTGTCCCAAAGTACCTTTCTCCAAAATATTTTCCCAAAACAAAACCCAACCTCGCTCGAGATTTCATATAATTTTGTGTAATTTATCTGATTTTATTTGGATTATTTGTATAAAGAGGGAGATAAAATAATAGATAGACCTGATAGAAATAAAGAGAAAGATTCTTGTGTGTGTATACGTATGTCTATGGGTGTTTGGACCTTTCTTTTTTTAAATAAATATTGCAAGTGAACTATATTTCCAATCAAATACAACCATATGATAAGATTCCTATTATGCAATCCTCTATTCAAGAAAAAAATCATGACCAAATTCGAGAAGAAAATCAAGGAAAGCCGTTAGACACTAAGGACTGAAGCTGTCAATATTTTTCTAAATATCAAGTATATAGTTTTAGGAATGATATCTCATCATCATTTACTTTCTTATTTGAGTTATATTACCATTGGAAACTATGGGTATATAATATGTAATATTCTGCAAAAAAATTAATAAATGAGTTTTATCATTCTTATTTTTAAAATCTATTTTTGGTATCAGAACACATAGTAAAAAAAAAATGTCCTCCCATGAAGAACCCAAGCTATCCATTCAATCATTCCACCAGCATTCTAGTTTAATTTCTATCAAACTATCTACTATAAATTTTCTTGTTTGGAAATCCCTAATACTTCCATCGATTTGTAGCTTGGAATAGAGCATCATATCAATGATCCCAAAAGGCTAGTAGATGATAACAGTGATTCTGCTGGAAAGAAAATAAAAAATCTTAATCTTGATCCATGGATCGCCAATGATGATCTTCTTATATCATGGCTTCTTGGAAACATGAAGGAAGAAGTTCTTAGCATGATATTTGGTGGGGATACAACCTACTCAATTTTGAAATCACTCCAAGAGCAACTGTTGCCTGACACTGAAGAGATTGAAGCTCAATTGAAGAATAGCTTATATGCCTTATCCAAAGGGACACTCTCACTTGATGAGTATATTTGAAAGTTCAAGGAATCTGTGATAAACTTGTAGCTATTGGAAAACCACTCGGTGATGTTGACAAAGTTTTCCAAGTTTCACAAGGACTTGGAGACAAATACAAAGAATTTCGAATTGCTATTTTGTCAAAACCACCATATCCATCATTTAATCAATTTATCATGTCTGTACAGAATTTTGAGCAGGTTTATCTTAGAGAGGAAATGCAGCAACTTGATCATAATGAAGAATTCTTCGGACAAAGAAGAAGAGGAAGAGGTCACCATGGAGGAAGAGGAAACTTCAGAGGTAGAGGTTCAAATTCCTTCACTCAAAATTGACATCACAATAACAATCAACATCCATTCTTCCAAAATCAATCAAAGTTCAATAACAACAACTGAAAAGGACAACCCAATAAGCAAAATACAAATCAAGTCGCCTATCAGATTTGTGGATGAACCAATCATACTGTAGTTAAATGCTATTACAGGTATAACTATGAAACAGAAGGTGAAAATGTCCAAGAAGCTTTTGCAACCATGAATCTAAACAATGAGAATGATCTAAATTTTTATGCCGACTCTGAAGCTACTGCTCCTATGACAAATCAAGGAGGTAATCTAAAGTCTATAAAACCTTATTTTGGTAATAATTCTACTTTCATTGGCAATGGACAAGCTTTATCTATTACACACACAAGAAAAGCTTTGCTCAACACCTCGCATGATAAAATTTTGTTAAATAATATTTTAGTAGTACCAGAAATTCAAAAGAATTTGTTATCTGTCAGTAAATTTGTTGATGGCAATTTTTGCACTATTACTTTTGATTCTAACAAGTTTGTTATTAAGGATTAGAAGAATCAAATCCTGGCCAAAGGACATAGAGAAGGAGATTTGTATGCGCTTGAGGGAGGACAATTTACTAAAGCTTTCGCTGCAGTCAAATCCCCAGGAGTTTCTTCAGAAATATGGCATGCTCGCTTAGGACACCCTAATTTAAAAAATTTGCAAACTTTAGAGAATAAGAAAGTCATCAATGTTTCCAATTGGTTAACCAAAAATACAATATGTAATAGTTGACAACTTGGGAAACGTTGTAAACTTTCTTTTAATAAATCAAAAACTATTTCAAATTTTTCTTTAGAAAAATTTCATAGTGACTTATGGGGGCTTGCTCCAATACTTTCTTCTCAAAAATTCCAATATTATGTGATATTTGTTGATGATTTTACTCGTTATACTTGGTTATATCCTTTAAAAAATAAATTTGACTTCTTTTAATATTTTCTTAAATTTCAAGCTCTTGTTGGGAATTTTTTTGATAGAAAAATAAAAGTTTTTCAATGTGATGGTGGTGGAGAATTCACTTGCAATCAGTTTACTAATCACTTGACTTTCTGTGGAATTACACATTAGATGTCTTGCCCGTATATGCCAGAATAAAATGGACTTGTAGAATGCAAGCATCGCTATATTGTCGAAACAGGATTGACATTGCTCTTTCATGCAAATATTCCTCTAAAATTTTGGGTAGACGCATTCTTAACAGCAATATATCTAATTAATAGATTGCCTCTCTCTTCTACTGGTAAGGAGACTCTTATTTGAATTTTTTTGGTAAGGATCCTGATTACTCTGGTTTACGTATTTTCGGCTCTCAACGTTTTTCTTATTTAAAAACATCAAGAATGCATAAATTTTCTAAGGAAACAGTTCCTTGCTTATTTATAGGATATAGTCCATTGCATAAAGGTTATAGATATCTAGATACAAATACTTATTGCGTTTATATATCACGACATGTTGTCTTTAATGAACACCATTTTCCTTATTTATCAAAAGATAATTACTTCTCGAACCCTTCTAATAATTTATTTCTCACTACTTTTCCACATTCAAACGAATGGTTTACAAGAAACTCACCCATAGCTCCTTTAAGTGAAGATTCATCAAATAAGCCACCAAGTTTCAACTTCTCGATTTTTGATTCATCTCCTATCTCACCAAATTTAGAAATTCCATTAAATGAAAATTCTTCAATATCCCAAAATCAAGAAATTCCTACTTCACCACAAAATCACACTCTTATTCCTTCTACTATTGACAATGATTGTGATATTACTTCTCATTCCCCATTATCTTCTAGTAACATGTTGCCTTCCACTTCAAAATCTTCTAGTTCTTCTATTTTTTCTTCTCCGAACCAAACCACTACTACATCTTTGATGCCTCCATTATCTCCTTGACCTATGATGAGTGGATTTTATACCCATTAATTGAGTACCATTTGCTTAACTTTTTGTTTAATTTTCGAGTGTTTTGTTACTTTTTATGCATTTAGTTTGTAATATTATAGGTAATATCATAATGAGGAGAAAATGGAAAGAAACATAAAACTTCGTTTAAATTTAGAATAATCCGCTTTTTGATGCTATTGGGGCAGTGTTCGTATTTCAATCATAACTTTTTGTTCCAATATCATTTTGACTTGTTTCTTGAATCATTGGAAATCCAAGAGATATATCTATAATTTTTACGTTTACCATAAAATTCAGTTCTTTCTATTTCAATGAGAAAAATTGGGTTAAATAATTTGCACTTGACTGAACATTTCTGGTATGACACATCTGGGTATTTCAGGCATAAATATTTCCAACGATTTCATATTGAGTTGATTCAAGTCCCTATAGAAATCCAAGACACAGAGGTACAATTCATATGAAGACACCAAAAGCCAATTTAGCCTAGAAATGGGTGAAAAATCAGTTGGAAGAGGATATAAGCGCAGCAGAGATCGAATTTGGACAGCAAGAGCAGCGCCTAGGCGCTGCAATCACTGTACAGGACAGAATATGCAGCGCCTAGGCACTGTAAATTGGCGCCTAGGTGCTGCCGGCGGACAAGTAAGGGCAAAATCATCATTTTGCCCTATTTAGGGCATCTCCCATTTCAGGTATTCAAAAGCCTCCAAGGGAGAAGATATCAGATTTTTGTAGAGAGGAAGAGAAGAGAAAACAAGCAAGAAAGAAGAAGAGAGAGAGAAGAAGAAGAAGAAGAGGAGAATTCTTCCATAATTTGTGAAGAAGACATCAACAAGGGAAGAACTTCATCCTCTTTCTAGTTTCATTTCATTGTCCTCTTTCTTTCTTTCATTATGTGTATGAATGTTGTTAATTTGTATTTTATTTTCATCATGAATTAATTTCTTTTTCTAGGGTTGTGATGTAATCTAATTATGATGTTTTGAATATTTGTATCAATTCAATTCTCAATTTATGTTCAAGTTGAGTTTTCCACATTGTTCTTAACACTTTCAATTACTTGGCCACTAATTGAATGATTTGCTAATCATATTGACCCAGGAGGTGATATACATATCTAGTTCTATGTGTAGAAAACTATAAATTGCATGTGAGATAGGAATATACTTACATGGTTTGTGTAGTCATGTTTGAGACTCCATAGAACCTAATGAATTGTTGATTGTTGTAATTCACATAGGAATATAGTGGGTTAGCAATTGATGATATTTTCATTAGACCTTGGGAGAGGCTAGTGGATAATTTATGGATTCTCGATTATCACTTAGAAAATAAATTGAGATTGATGCGATAAATTATTCAATTTGGATTAATGACGATGAAATCATAACCCTGGGCTTTTTAAGTTAGTGAATTTCATCTTTAAATGCTTTCTTTCATTAATTTAGTTTATAAGCAAAATCACAAAAATGCATTTATTCAAATAAAATTGGAGTTGACATAATTTCGGTATTTAATAATTCAACAATTCTCGTGGGAACGATAATATACTCATCATTTTATTACTTGTATACGATAACGTGCACTTGCGTTCATGAATTTTCGCAACAAGTTTTTGACGCCGTTGCCGGGGATTATTTTGTTTTGTTAATATCGATACCAAGTAACTTTGATTTTATTTTAAATTTTTCTTGTATATATATATTTATCTTTTCTCTTATTTTTATTTTTCTTTTATTGTTTGAGTGTGCCCCTGTTTATAATCGCAGGTATTTTCCTGTATGTGATAATTGAGCAAAAAGTGGTAGTCAAGATGGCATATAATTCATACTATTGGCCAAATGAATATTACATGACAAATCAAGCTTCAACTCAGGCCTTTGAGATTAATCGAGAAGATGCCATTAATGCATTGACTGCTCAAGTACGTGAGTCATATGGTGGTTTTCAAGCAAGAACACAATACCAAGGGAGAAATCAATTTGTACCACCACACGTCGAGCATGCTCAATATGGGTGGAATTACAACCAGCTACAAAATTATCCTTTCTCCAATACTTATCAAGTATGACCAAATCATTCTAATGATTCATGGAGAAATGATGAGAATATGATGTGGCATACACCTAGTTACCCACCGTTAAAGATGAAGTGAAGCCTTGAAGAAGCATTAGCTCAATTCGAACATACTACCGATCGAATCTTGTTGCGAATTGAACCTAGTAATCCATCACCAGAGAGGATTTTTCTTGATGAAGCAATGGCTCGATTAGCAAACACTCAGAGCCAATTCATGTTGGAAGCTACAATTGATGTCCAAAATCCATCATCACAACTTCAAAACTCGGACATCCAAAACTGTGAGATGGATAACATGTTTCCAACAAGACATCAAGACAATTTGCTTTACACAACTAAGGTAAATAGAGAGGGCGAAGAATATTGGGATGTTAGTTTGCTAAGTGATGAAGAGAGGGAAACTGTCTTGTGGATAAAACAACTGATGAAGGATGAACAAGAGGTATCAACACAAACATCTCTAGTGGAGAATAGAGAAGACCAAGAAAATGTTCAACCAAGCCCTTCTCAAGAGTAATCATGGGAAGTTTCTTATCCTCATCTTTTACAAAATAGCAGACCTATGTCAAATATTGTGGAGGATGATACGGGGATCTCATTGCACAAGTATGAAGTGGAGGATTATGAATTGGGAGATTGCTCATTAAGTTATATGGTAGGAAATGAAGGTCTACTTGAGGATGTTGACAAATCTATTATCCATATAGATTTCATCATCCCTGAAATTGAAAAGGACAAAAACATCTCTTTCACACAAGGAGAAATATTTTTGGTCATCGGGCATGCACTCAACAATATGAAAGATGCACTTGATCCCATGCCGGATTATGCTCAATATGCTTACCTTTGGGGATCACCTACACTTCTCGAGCATACAAAAATATAGCATGAGAAACACTTATTCTTGGACACCGGTTGAGCAAAGAAGAAGTTCGGCTGAAAACTATAAATCAAGCGCTTCTTGGGAGGCAACCCAAGTGTTTTAATTTTTTTTTATTTTTATTATTTAGTTGTTTAATGTTAATTTTGTTATTTTAGTCTGATAATTATTTTTGTTTGTTTTTATTTCAGGATCCAACTCAAGTTTGGGAGAGGATTTGTAAAATAAGGAGTGATATGCCACCAACTAATAAATGCATATCCATCACTATTCTAGAAGAGGATGATGATCAAGTTGATGAGAACTAACACCATTCAGGGAAGTCTTCTATGCCTTATCTTGCTTTATTTAACATTGAGGACAATGTTAATTCTAAGTTTGGGGATGGATGTATGTGTTTCATTTGATTTTGTTTGTTTATAGCTTTTGGAAATTGATGAATGTTGTGCTTATATATGTGCTTGACTCTTGTGGCAATTTTTAGCTTTCTTGTAATCCTTTGACATATTGAGCACATAGCCTTGAACATTTGAATTTTCTGTTTACTTAGAAAAAGTTTATGTGAACTCGATATTTTTTTTGCGATCTCATATAATTTTAGAACTTGTTTGATTATCACTCAAGGCGAAATCCTAGGCTACATAACATTAGGGAAGTGATTTAGGCTATTTTTTGACCGTTTGAGCCTTTCAAGCCACCCTGTTTATGATGCATAATCACTAGTGTCCCCCAATTGAGTCTAATGAGTCATTTTCTTTGTCAGCCTACAAATCAACCTCAACCAATGTTTTTCTTTTTATCTTATATATTACCCCACACTCAACTCATTGCTATTCTAGTAACATCATTTTGAGCATTGAAAGTGGTTTAAAAAAAATGGCAAAAGAGAGGTGGTGATTTGTACAAAACTCCCGAAAAAAAAATATGTCAAGAAATATGAGAAAAGAGTGCAACACCCGTTGTTTATAAAAACAAATAAGTTTGGGGGTGTAGCACTTCAAAAAAAATGTGAAAAAAAGGGAGTTTAACGAATAAAGTGGTGTGACAAATCAAAAAAAGAAAAGTTCATGAAGGTGTGAGACGAAAATATGGTGATGCTCATCAACAAGGTTCTAGAATAGTTGTGTGTTATGAGTAATTTGAGCTACTATATTATCTTTTATCCTACCATTACCTTAGCCACACATTATAAGCTTTCAAAGTCCTAATGATCCTTGGTGTTGTGTTAGTCTACATTAGTGGAGAGTGACATGAAAAACAAGCCTATGGAATTATAAAACAAATAAATAAGAGATCAATAATTTTGTTGTGAGTTTGCATAAACCAATCTGAGTAGTAAAAAGTTAAGTGTAAGAGGCTACACACACACACTCAAAGGATTTAAAGATGGGTGAATTTAGCACTTGAGTTGAAATCATGCATTTTTATGATATTTTGATATTTCCTTGAGTTATAAACTTACAACATTTTGTGAAACTCATTTGGCTAGTAGGTTTAATTATCACTTGTTATTTTACTTGTTTTGTTTCTTTCTTTTGCTCGAGGACTAGCAAAATATTAAGTTTGGGGGTATTTGATGAGTGGATTTTATACCCATTAATTGAGTACCATTTGCTTAACTTTTTGTTTAGTTTTTGAGTGTTTTATTACTTTTTATGCATTTAGTTTGTAATATTATAGCTAATAACATAATGAGGAGAAAATGGAAAGAAACATAAAACTTGGTTTAAATTTAGAACAATCCACTTTTTGGTGCTATTGAAGAGGAGAGAAAACAAGCCAAGAAAGAAGAAGAGAGAAGAGAAGAAGAAGAAGAGGAGAATTCTTCCATGATTTGTGGAGAAGACATCAACAAGGGAAGAACTTCACCTTCTTTCTAGTTTCATTTCATTGTCCTCTTTCTTTCTTTCATTATGTGTATGAATGTTGTTAATTTGTATTTTATTTTCATCATGAATTAATTTCTTTTTCTAGGGTTGTGATGTAATCTAATTATGATGTTTTGAATATTTGTATCAATTCAATTCTCAATTTATGTTCAAGTTGAGTTTTCCACATTGTTCTTAACACTTTCAATTACTTGGCCACTAATTAAATGATTTGCTAATCATATTGACCCGAGAGGTGATATACGTGTCTAGTTCTATGTGTAGAAAACTATAAATTACATGTGAGATAGGAATATACTTACATGGTTTGTATAGTCATGTTTGAGACTCCATAGAACCTAATGAATTGTTGATTGTTGTAATTCACATAGGAATATAGTGGGTTAGCAATTGATGATATTTTCATTAGACATTGGGAGAGGCTAGTGGATAATTTAGGAATTCTCGATTATCACTTAGGAAATAAATTGAGATTGATGCGATAAATTATTCAATTCGGATTAATGATGATGAAATCATAACCCTGGGCTTTTTAAGTTAGTGAATTTCATCTTTAAATCCTTTCTTTCATTAATTTAGTTTAGTTGAATTTAGTTTATAAGAAAAATCACAAAAATGCATTTATTTAAATAAAATTGGACTTGACCTAATTTTGGTACTTAATAATTCAACAATTCTCATGGGAACGATAATATACTCATCATTTTATTACTTGTATACGATAACGTGCACTTGCGTTCATGAATTTTTGCAACAACCTACTAGAGTAAAACGTATCCCTGCTTATCTTAAGGATTATTGCTGTCCATCTATTCCTTCACATCCTAATACTGCTCTTATTATTTCCCTTGATGAGCCAAAAACTTTAAAAATAACCCTAAAATTTGCAAATTGGAGAGGTGCCATGAAAGAAGAGATAGATGCACTTCAACATAACAAGACTTGGTCTCTTGTTCCTCGTCCAACAAATGCTAATATTATTGGTTCTAAGTGGGTATATCACACCAAGTACACAGAGGATGGCAGCGTGGATAGATTTAAAGCACGCTTAGTAGCTAAAGGATATGCACAAACTCCCGACCTTGATTTTAGCGAGACATTTAGTTCTGTTGTTAAGCTAACAACAATTCGTGTCATACTTTCTCTTGCTATTTATTTCAAGGGGCTACTCAAGCAATTAGATGTTAAAAGTGCATTCTTGCATGGCATTCTCAATGAGCGAATCTACATGGAGCAACCCCCGGTTTTGTGTATCCCAAATTCTCTAATCATGTTTGCCTTTTACATAAATTACTCTATGGTCTCAAACAAGCACCTTGTGCTTGGTTTGCTAAATTATCTCATTGTCTTTTTACTCTTGGTTTTAGATGTAGTAAAGCTGATTCCTCTCTCTTTATTTATAATCATGGTACTAATTTTCTTCTCTTACTTGTTTATGTACATAATGTAGTTCTCACTGGTAGTACCTCTCTGCTCATGTCTCAACTCATTTCTCGCCTAAGCAAGGAGTTTGCACTCAAAGATTTAGGCCAACTCACTTACTTTCTCGATTTGAAAGTTAAATATTTTCCTGGCGGTCCCACACTCTCTCAAACCAAATATGCTCGTGACCTCCTCACCAAGGCTAAGATGCTTGAAGCATCTAAAATAAGTACACCCATAGCTATAAAATCCAATCATTTTCCCAATGATAATAAGCCCACAAATCTCACTACATATCGCCAATTGTGTTGTTCTCTTCAGTATCTTACTTTCACTAGACCTGATCTCACTCATGCTGTCAACCTCGTATGCAACATTTTTAAAATCCCACCATGAAAGACCTTCGAGCTGTCAAACGCATTTTGCGTTACTTAAAAGGGACACTAACTTATGGAATTTGTTATTTATCTCAAAGCTCTCTCACTCTGAGTACCTTTTTTTCTACAGATTGGGTTGGTTGTCCGATGACAAGGTGGAGCACCACTGGTTATTGCATTTTTCTTGGTTCAAATTGTGTGTCTTGGGCATCAAAAAAATAGCCTACAGTTTTGCGTTCTAGTGCTGAGGCCGAATATTGCACTCTAGCAACCACAATTGCTGAGCTCACATGACTCCAATATCTTTTTCATGATCTTAGCATAACTCTTGAACGAAGGCCAATTCTTCTTTGTGACAACAAAAGTGCTATTCACATGTCTCTCAATCCTGTCTTTCATGCTCGCACAAAGCACATCGAAATTGATTACCATTTCATTCGTGAAAAGGTTACTTCTGGAGCTCTTCATCTTCGTTATTTACCAACTACACATCAGATTGCTGATGTTCTTACCAAGGCACTATCTAAGGATTCATTTGAAACATTTCGTTACAAGTTTGGCGTTAGTTCACTCTCACTGCCAACCATGAAGAGGGATGATAAGATTCCTATTATGCAATCATCTATTCAAGGAGAAAATCATGGTCAAATTCAAAAAGAAAATCAAGGAGAGCCGTTAGACACTAAGGATTGAAGCTGTCAATATTTTTCTAAATATCAAGTATATAGTTTTAGGAATAATATGTCATCATCATTTACTTCCTTATTTGAGTTATATTACTGTTGGAAACTACGAGTATATAATATGTAATATTCTGCAAAAAAATTAATAAAAGAGTTTTATCATTCTTATTTTTAAAATCTCTTTTCCATAAACTCCAATGGTTAAGTTGTAGAGAACAAATTATTACTACTAAAATTTTAATTCTAGTAATACCCCAATTTTGTAAAATGCACATAAATATCAAATAATTTATATAAATATTTAAACAAATATGGGTGTCACAATTGACTTAGAAAATCTGAAAACAAAGAAAAGAATCAAGAGAGAAATTAAAAATATTATCAAAGAATAATTATTTTCAAGCAAGTACATAATCATAGAGAGTGGAGAAGAACAAGTAATAATCTCATGATTGGAAAATAAACAAAAGAAAGAAATTATATCTAAATACATTAAATTTTTATAAACAAATTAAAATCACGTTTTCATAGAAAAATTCCTCTTATCTCGCTGACATGATAATGGAACGTTTCCTAAAAACATTCATTAAAATATAAAAAATCTTAACAAATTTAATTTAAAAACAATAACTGCATTTATTTACTGTTCAACAAGGTTAGCTTAGGCTGTAGGGGAAATTGAAACGAACTAATACCAGAATTACCAACAGAATCCTTCAGTTTCTATTCTGTTTGATAGGTTTAACGATGGGCGCACTCCACAAGATAGGCTTCTAAGTATGGGTCGTGAATGCCGGCCGTCAGACTTAATCTTGCTTCCAAGTAATGCTTTCCAAGCTCGTTCTTGTCAAATCAGTTCGTCCCAACTGTGCAACTTGGTAGATTGTCTTCTGCAATCATATAAATTTGTATGTATATAGCATGTAAAATTAAACTTGATTTAGCAATTGAATATGTTATTTTGTCTATTCGGTTCCCGATTCATGTAGATGGTTACTGAATGAGGGCAGTAAACTTTGGTAATGACGCTCTGGTTTTTGCAAGAAAGACGGACTTATGCCTGTTTCATTGTCACTTTGATCGGTGTTTATTTCAGCAGCCACTCCATTCCTTAAGAAAACACGAAACAAATAGAACTAACTAAAATTGTGTTTTGGATTTCCTTCCATGTAGCAGAGAGAGCCTTCATCTGCATGATTTAATTTTTAGTAATCATTTTATTTAACTCCTAATTCGAGAGAACAGAAAGCAGTACCTGCTTAAAGAACCAGTGCAAATTGCTTGCCATACAAATAATCAATATTTTCCTCCTCATTTTTGCATTATTGACAGAAAAGTTCTTTGGCTCATAGTTTTGGTTTTAAAGTACTTGGAGAAGATTTGAATCATTTTAAAAAGAGTAGGATTGTCTTCCATTGTCCTGAATAAATCAAGCAGCAAGGCAAACGTGGATGAATCTGGGGAGAATCCTTTAGCACCCATTTCCTCAAGAAACTTTGCTGCATCATCATATTCACCCTTCTTTAGATTTCCCTGAACAATAACATTGTAGGTAACCCCATTCGGCAACAAACTTGCCTGTTCCATCTTCAAAAGAAGATCTTTAGCTTCTTCCTGTAGCCCATTTTGACAACATCCTTTTATCAGGATAGCGTAGGTTACCACATTACTTTCCAATCCTTTAGAAGGGAGAACATTAAAAATAGCTCGAGCTATATGAAGTTTTTTAACTTTACAGAATCCATCCATGACGATATTGTAGTAAGAAATATGAATATGCTCTCCTTTGTTCTCCAACGCATCCAACATCAGCAATCCTTGTTCAGCATGCCCGTTCCTACATAGTCCATCCAACAAGTTACAGTTAGTATAGAAGTCTGGTTTTAGCCCAGCAGCTTGTAACTCATCAAAAAGCTTTAGTGCAGAAGAACATCTGCCACCATGAAACAGCCCCTGTAATAGAGAGTTATATGTAACCAGATTAGGCTTCAACCCTTTATGAGGCATCTCAGCGAAGATATGCATGGCATCGTCTATCTTCATCTTCTTGCAATATCCATTGATTAAGATGTTAAAACTGTGAATACTAGGAACAATATTCTTGCTAGCCATAGAATCAAAAACCTTCCTAGCTTTATCTACTCGTCCTTGCAGACAATATCCATCCATCAATGCATTGTAGGTGACTACATTAGGAACCACATTTTTCTGCAACATGATGTGGAGTACATCTTCCGCTTCATCCACCAACCCTTCCTTACATAAAGCATCAATCAAGGAACTGAATGTCATAACATTCGGATAAATTTTGCAGTCTATCATCTCCTTTAATAACATTTTAACTTCTCTCCAACGACTCAAATTACATAAGCCACAAATCAAAGTAGTGTAAGTGACAACATCACGTGTGATGGCTTTCTCAGACATTTCATCAAAAAGCTTCAAGGCAGAATCTATCATTCTGTCTTTACATAATCCATCAATAACCATGTTATATATCTGGGTGTCAGGCTTACAACTCCCTTTTTCCATTACTCTGAGCAGTTCGATTGCCACTGCGGTGTTACCTCCCTTGCAAAGTCCATCAATCACAGTCCCATATGCAACAACATCTAGCTCACACAGCTTTTCTCTTACTATCTTCCTAAACAATTCTTGCGCTTCGGTAATCCTGTTTTCTAGAAATAAACCCTTCAATAAGGTGCCAAAAGTGATTGCATCGGGAACACAACCGAGTTTGAAGAACGAAGCCAGTATTGAAAACCCAAAATTAACCCGGTTGGAGAGGCAATAACTGTTAATAGCAATACTCATAGTATATTCATCAACTGAAATCCCCAAATTGCAGATATCTTTGAAAAGGCAAATGGCAGCGGAATACTCTTTCAGATTGACCACACGCGAAAGCAATTGATTAAACTGTTTCACACAAGGAAAAGGCCTCAATCTAGCCATTTTCTCATACAAACTAAGAGCATCATTCAAACCATTAATATTTCCCAGCCCAAGCTTGATTTTCTCATGGGAATCGCAATTTGCAACAGATTTTGTACCGAAACAATGAAAGACGGAGAGAAAACAAAGTGGGTTAAGAGAGAAAAAATGGAACTGACCCGATTCATAACAATTTGGGGGAGAAGTTAGAAATTGCCCCAAGCAAAAGCCCATTATCTTCATTCTTTGCTTTCAGAATAACTCAGGCGCAGCAGATTCCGTTTCAGACTACAGAATAACCCAACCAAAATCCCTTTTTTCTTTATATTGCTACGATTTGCTCTTCGTAGGTAGCGAATGAAGTAATTATTCTGATAGGACATATAATTTTGGGGATTAATAACAGTTTTTGTTAAAAGTGGAGTACTATTTATTAAGTTTAATATGGGTTACAAATAAGAGGTATATATATCATTTTATATTCACATTTATATCACGGTTTTTGCTTTTATCATGAGGTATTTAACTTTGCAAATAACTACCTTGTTGTATGAAATTCTTGACAAATAACCCTTCAATTATGATTGAAGTGATAATTAGTAAAGTTAAAATAAAAATAGAATGACATTTTTTTTCTTATCACTATATATTGCTAGTAGTTGAATCACAAGAAATTCAATATCTCTCAACAATATGCTCAGTTCATTCATAGAAAACTTGAATTATGAAATCCAATACAATTGTCACAATTATACAATTGTCACAATTAGATGAAGTGGTGGTGGAATAGAGAGACAATATCCTTTCGCAAAAAATACAACCAAACAATCCAGCAAGTAGTTGTCGCCATAGCATGATACTTAAGTTCAACTGAAGAATGAGAAACAATGGATTGTTTATTACTCTTTTAAGAAATTGGACTAGAAATAAGAAACATAAAAAATTATGTGGTAGAATAAGTGTAATCGAACAGCTCATCCAACTAGACAGTACGTTGTCAACTCAATAGCTCCCATTGAGAGAAGAAGTATAGCTTGGCTTGGATTTTTGTTTTTTCCAGTAACAAAAGAAGCAATGAGCAATGTCCAAGTGAGAATTGCAAGGCTGATGCTTAAATTGACTCAAAATAATAGGAAAGTGATGACGCGGCTAGCGATTGTAAGATGAATCAATCTACGACCAAACAATGATAAGACAATGGATCTTTTATTGGATCACATATCAAATTATAAAGCTTAACATTTGTCTCCTTAAGAGTATCTATAATTCGTGCATGCAAATGTAAGAATGGAGATAGTATAATGATACAATATTATGAAAATAGAGTGATCTACTAGAGATTGTATATAACCAACTTCCAAGAGTGAATCAGTTTTGAAAAAGCTTGCTTCAATCCATAAAGAGACTTGCTGAGTTTACAGACTTCTTGAGTTTACAGGTCAAATTGTTATATTCGTCCCACACAGGTTCACTTTCATTTTCCACCATAGAATGCTTTAATATATCAACTCGTGATCCTCCAATTCATGCTTGTACGATGAGATGCCCGTATTATCCTCCACAATATTTGACATAAGCTTGTTATTTTGTAGAATATAAGGATAAGAAACCGTCAGTGACGGCTTTTGAGATGGGTTTGATTGAATATTTTCTTGGTCTTCTTCATTCTCCACCAGAGGTATTTGTATTGATATCTCTTGTTCATCCTTGATGAGTTTTTCAACTAATAAAGGAGTTTCTAACTCTTCACCGCTTCTCAAAATAACATCACAATCTTCTTCGCCCACTCTATTTGCCTCAGGTGTGTAAGATAATTTGTCTTGTTGTCTATCTAAAAGCATATTATCCAGCTCACCAATTTCGATTTCCAAGTTATGAAATTAAGATGATAGATTTTGGACATTAGATGTAGCTTCCAACATGAATTGACTCTCAGTGTTTGCTAATTGAGCGTCACTTCATCAACAGTCAACGTCTTCTCTTGTGATGGATTACTAGATTCAATTCGCAACATGAATCGGTTGGCAATACTTTTCAATTGAGCTAATGCTTCTTGAAGGCTTAGTTTCTTCTCTAATGGGGAATAACTAACATGACATATCATATTCTGGTCATTTTTCCATGAAGCATGTAATTGATTTGGCCATCCATAATTATAAGTGTTGGAGTAAGGATAATATTATAGCTGGTTGCAATTTTACTCATATTCAACATGCTCGACATATGGTGGTGCAAATTGGTTGCTATCTTGATATTGTGTTCTTGAATGGAAACCATCATATTGTTAGGTTCGCGCGATCCCGGGAAACGTATATGCAGCGGAATTTAAAATTTTTCAAAACATAAATATACATTACATCACATGTAATTAAAACGAATTTCGGAACCCTTTCGCGATTACTCAGTTGTGCGTTTTCTGATAGTTAAAGTAAGAAAGTTTCAAAAACTCTTACATTGATTTGCACTCCGACTGATGTAGATTGAAATGATTCAAATCGTTATCCTTGAATGAAAGTATCTCCATGTTCTTCAATTCAAAACTCCTTTGATTGAAATCTGATTCGCTTCTAGGATCCCAAATGTTATCCCTCTAACGGTATCCACACCTTGGATGCCCACTCGCAACCGAATCTTATGCTAGTAGTTTTCGATTCGATAATTCTATCCCAAAAATAATTTTATTTGGAACAAGAACACACTAACAATTAGTGTTTTAGGTGTTTAATTTAATTCTTAATTCAACAATTAAATCAAGAATTAAACTAGATAAAAGGTTGGTGAACTTTTGGAGATTGAAAGGAAATGAGGGACGAATTTTTTGGGATGAAAGAAAACTATTTTTCTTTACACAAAAATCTGCAATTAAAATCCCCATAAAAATATCCAAGAAGATTGTCAATCAAAACTATCACAAGTTCTTTCTATATAGAACTCTTATTCCTTTCTTATCTCCAACTCTTTTGGTAAGTTTCCTTATCCCATAAGAACTTTCCTTTTTCCTTATTAGCTCATAGAAATTGAATTCTCAATTCAACTTTCTCTAGGAATTGGATTCCCAATCCAATTTCCTAATGGGCTTCCTACAAGCCCACACCTAATGGGCCTAGGCCTGATTTATCAATTAGGCTCTAATTTAATTGATCCAATCAATTAAATTTATTTATTTAATTAATTAGGTCCATCTTACTTAATTGATTCAATTAATTAATTAAATGTTCCAATTGAGCTTTCTAATCCAATTAGGTCTAATCAATTAATCTAATTAATTAATTGAAATAATTCTACACTTGAATTAATTTAATCCCATTAATTAATTATATTAATTAATTTAATCCAACACTTGGATTAATTTCTAAGCTAGAAATGGACTTGTCCAAGTTTTGTGTGTGACCCCTTAGGTTCACTTTAAACTAGTCGTGGGCTCACAACTCTTGTGACTTAGTTGAACAATTAATTATTCTGATTAATTAATCCAATTAATTAATTCTCTTGAAATTAACTCATTAATTCCAAGAACCCACAAGACATGGGAAACATCTAGCAATGCATCATGACTCCTAATCTAAGGTGAATGTGCGGACCTATTTCAATTATGAATACCATGCAAGTACGGTCCTTCCATCATCTAATCTCTCGATTGAGCCTAGGGCATGGATATTGAGTCAAAACCCTATTAACTCAATAACTATGTTTCCATTCCTAGTAGCTTGACTCGATGATGAATAATTAGAAAACCCCACGTCTAATTTTCATCCAACCTTGGCCAAGGATTTTAGAGTCAAGTACAGTGGAACACATAGGAGATTCACCTATTCATCTAGATAGGTAACGGATCCTTTGTTGGCCACTCATTAATCTCCATACATGAAGATGTTACACCCAATATAAACTCCTTGTGATTGTCATGCAATTGGAAAATACATCAAAGTACAACATGTCATGCACAAGGTTACCATGGTGCCTCAAGTCCAAGGACTAATTCTTGCACTATCGTAACGAAAAAATTCCCATTTGACAATAGAATATTTCCAATTGGGAATTTTTAAGTGGGGTTGTTCAGTATACTTGTTCCCAACAAGCACCCGCATACATGCACTAGTGTCTCCACATAAATACCTATGGAATGAGGTATCCTCCTTTTGAGCCTGCATCGTATGCGCAAGTTTCAACGGGATCAATGATATCCCATTTCATTAATCCTTAACTTGGAACATTTTAAGATCACAGCCTTAGAGGCATATTCCACGATCACCATTATATGCGCAACCATGCCCCATAGCTATGTGTGATCTAAGAACTTTATCTAATTCTTATGATGAATTTAAGATAAAGATTGTCATTTAAATGATATTAATATAAATAAGAATGACTCGCAAGAGTATAAAAACGACCAGAACAATTGGCACGCCGGGCACTACTCTAACACATATGACTCACATACCTTAAATAGTGTATGGATAACATTTGCTGCAAATCTCTCCAACTGTTTAGAAAGAACTTCCACTTGGGCACACAACATATTGATG
>CM033114.1:18127542-18199228 GCA_019321725.1 Paulownia fortunei
TTCACACTTTTAATGTACACAAACATAAAAAACGTAGTTTAAATTTTAATCTTTTGAAAATAAAATCACATAGATATAAGTGTGCAAATAATTTATTATTTGCTAATAATATTATTTTTTTCTTCATATTTTGAAGTTTATGATGATTTAAAAAAACACTAATTTCTTTAATATTATTAAAATTATAAAATAAATCGTTAGGTCAAAAGGCTCGAGCCAGGGTAGGTTCGAGTTCTTCATGGGTTTGGTGAGGCGAGTCTCAATTTTGCTAGATCTTCATTCCAAATTCATTCTGTTGCTACTCCTAACTAAAGATACTACAACTGACAAAAAGTAAGAGAAGTTATAGAATGGGTGGGTTGAAATAACATGCTCATTGTACCAAAAAGAAGGCACGATACAAGAAGAAGTTGTCAACTCAAGTAACAAAACCTACCTACGGAGCAGGGCTGGGATACCTGCACCAGTTTCCAAAGCAACCATAACAGCCAAAAGGGCATGCTATCAACCCAGAACAACAAAAATTACACAGTATTTGGAAAAGGTACAAGATAAGAGATGGCAAACCAGGCAAGAAAAAATTGCAAAACCCCACAATAGTTAAAAGAAGCTCTATAAAGATACAAGATAAATTTGAAGAACCAAGGTAAACAAGAAGCACTGGAAGGGTCATAACTTTGGAGGTAAACAAGCATGAATTCTTATGGTTTTTCCTTTACAACATTTAGAACTTACAAATTAACTTTTTCATGTATAGGTACATGGCAAAGGAAAGGTAGCAATTCCTACACCTAAGAGTATTGGACATGTAGTCCATGCTATACTTTAATATGCATATGATTCAATAATCATATAATCCAAATTCATCATGTAAATATTAAGAATTGTTTTAATTCTAAATTGAAAGTATACCTGAATCAAATCAATTGGATAGCGTCTTCACAGACAAATCAACTTATGTGCTCAATGAGTCCCTCTCTAAGATGTATAAAAGAGAAAGTGCAAGAGATCGTATAATATGAGTTGGTGACCATAACTCTACAATATTCTTTATATATTTGATCAAATAGAAACCTATCAATTCTAATTCGACTAGTATTGGATCTTTACACATTGTAAAACCCATATCCAACAGATATTTCTAGATTCTAATACTGATAGATCACTTATTTGCTCTTTTTAATCAATAACCCATAATATAATTATTACTTAAATATGTAAGCCAATTTTAAGAAATTAAATAAATTCCAATAGTTCAAGCCAAACAAAAGCTATTGGAGTGAAGAGAAAGCCGAAGGTAAGTATTGCACTAGCCAAGAACCCTGCTTTTTTTTTTTATGAATATGTCTACAGGCAATCTAGGCAAGCTGTTGCTTCTAGCCAGCACACTTCATATGCTCTCAAGTTATGACAAGCAAAGCAATGATGCAATTGCATTCACTAAACTTGTAACTAGAAGAAGTCCTAGTATGTTGGTAGCAATGATATTGGGGAGATAGTATAGGGTAGTAAAAGGTCATTTTTGACATCTTTTATTTGTTTTGGGTAAAGTCACTCGAGGCAATATTGTGAAGTCCTTTTCATTTATACATGTCCTCAATGGTGGCAAGTGGAGGGGTTGGGTTCAAAATGGATTGGGTTGGGTTTGTGATCATTTTGGATTTGAAAATGTCCAATGCAAAAGACATATAGATTCATTTACTTAATACAATTTAAGTTATAGTTTCTTCTCTTGGAGTTTAATATATTCATATTTGATCAAGAATTGGCCTTTTGTTACTTACACTAAAATGATAAAATATTACGTTCAATCAAAATTTGTAGATTGGCTTCCCCTTCAAACCTTTTTATGTATATATGAATGTGTATACATGAATATAAATTTCAAACACGCCAATATTTGTTTATATGGCTTACCACTATTGTAACTTTTGTTCCATATATATAGAACCTAAAACTTAAGTTGGAATCATTATCTTTAATTATTTATCTTATTAGCTAATCAACTTGTGAGCCTTGCAAGTATAAATAGGTAGTCCATATCTCTCATCTTAATTTACTAGATATATCAAGATGCATCTATGCTCAGAGACTCACATGACAAAATAATAAGTAGAATCATGTAGAATTTTTAATTGTATAGTTCAATCAGAAAAATGAGTCATTTGAACCTATTTTTGACCCATAGTCTAGTATGTTTGCATCCATATAAGCACATCCTAGCATTGTAAATGTTTTACTATTTTCTGTTTATTTAAATCTTTTTTTTATATTTTTGTGGTATTTTTTATATTATACAATTTGAGGGGCATTCTTTTTATTTGTAATGTTAGGGGTGATATTTTTATTTCCAGGGAAATTTTAGTTAATTTCCATCTTCAGGGCATTTTAGTCATTTTCTAAAACTATGAGTTCCTTTTAGCTCTCTTGGAGTGCTTTGTCATTTTAAATGATATATGTTCATCTTCATTTTTCAAACATATAAGGGCATTTCATTCATTTTGCATGCCTATGTCATTTGACTCCCTCTTAGAGCATTTTCATAATTTCTCGTTTCGAAAATTTTAGCTATTTTGTTATATGATTACTAGTCAGTTTGGCCCTCTCAATTATATTTTTGTTATATATCATGTTTATATGTTTGACGAGACATGACCTAATAATACAAGATCCATCAAGATAACTCGCGCAACCCAACAACATATCTCATTCCAATGGGCTCTATGGACCTATTTGGTCTACACACCACTCAACACCAAATAACAACTTTTCTACAAAAACTTAAAAATATACCCTCTGGTGAATATTCTAGAGGAAATCTATGCAGGTTGTTGCTTCTAGCCAACACACTAAAGAATACTCTCAAGTTACGACAAGCAAAGCCAATGATCCAATTGCTAGCACCTAGAGTTCTACTACATTCAATAAACTTGTAATTAGACAAAAAGGAAGCAACATCAGAGAAAATGTCTGGTTCAACAATTACAAGAAAGGGACAATAGTCTTAGACAGGTTATGAAAGAAGAAGTCCTAGTATGTCACTAGCAACGCTAGCAATGATAATGGGGAGATAATATAGGGTTGTCAAAGGTCATTTTTTACATCTTTTATTTGTTTTGTGTAACATCACTTGAGGCGATATTGTGAAGTCTTTTTATTTATACATGTCTTCAATGGTGGCAAGTGGAGGGGTTGGGTCCAAAATGGTATTGATTCGGGTTTGGAAGTGTCCATTGCAAAAGACATAAGGACTCATTTTGCTAAATAAATGTAATTTAAGTTATAGTTTCTTCTCTTGGAGTTCAATATATCCATATTTGATCAAGAATTTTCCTTTCTTTATTTAGAATAATATGATAAAATATTACGTTCAATGTAAATTGACTTCCCCTTCAACTTCTTGCAACTTTTCTATTTATCCAACCTTTTTATGTATATGAATGTGTATACATGAACATCAACTTCAAACACGCCAATATTTATTTGTGTGGCCTACTAGGTAAAATTGTATTTTTCATCGTGTAAGTTGGCCTACTCAGAGATTTTGTCTTTTTCATTTTAAAACAAAATAATAAATTTTGTTCTTTAAATGGATAAAATTCATACATTTTTAGTTTACTAACCTCCTGTAGTAGGTAAAAGTGACTGGGATGGGGATTTAGGAAAAAATTAATTTTGGAGGGAAAATTATTGAGTTGGCCGCCTAAGTGAAGACTGGGATGGAAAAAAGAAATCAACTTGACATTCAGGGCATATATGGGGCATTCAAATATTTTTTTTTCCTCCAATTGTTATTTTCTCTTTTTACAATTTATTTTTTTCTCATTTCTTTCTTTTTTTTCTTCTTCATTTTCTTTTTCTTTCTTCACCCACCGGTGTCCCCACCACCGCCCCTAACTATCGCCTCCTTCTTCCACCCACCACCTACCTACCCACCCACTGCCGAACACCGCCCACTCCTTCTTCTTCTCATTTTTCTTTCTTCTTTTTCTTCTTACTTTCTGCTTCTTCTTATTCCTTTCTTCTTCTTCTTCATCTTCTTCTCCTTCCACCCATCACCTACCCACCTATCGTCGCCGCCCCATCCAAGCTTATGTATATATGTATATATATAAATTGATAGATGAATATTTTTGTATATATATGTATGTATATATGATAAATATTCTTCTTCTTCCACCCACTCCTTCTTTCTTCTCCTTTCTTCCTTTCTTTTTATTCTTTATTTATTCTTCTTGTTCCTTTCCTTTTCTTCTTATTCTTCATTTTCTTCTCCTTCCACCCATCGCCGCCGCCCCACCCAAGCTTATGTATATATGTGTGTGTATATAATATATATTAATAGACGTACATTTGTGTATATATGTTTGTATATATATATATATATGTATATATGATAAGTATAGAAATATAATATTTGAAAGTGGTAAAAACAAAATAAAAATAAAAGAGAAGAAATAGAAGAAAAAAAATATGGCCATTTTTCTAAATATTCTAAATAATAGAAAAACTATTTAAATATATTTGTATATTGACTTTATTAAAATTTAACCAATGAAAGAAGAATAATTTTTTTTTGCCAAAATGCCAAGTTGGCTTTATTTTTTTTTTCTTTTTCCCTCCATACATGTCCACCTAGATGGCCAACGCAACAATTTTTTCTTCAAAATTAATTTTTTCCAAAATCCCCATCCTAGTCACTTTTACCTACTGTAGGAGGTCAGTGGACTAAATGTTTGAATTTTGTCCACTTAAAGGATAAAATTTAAAATTTTAAAATGAAAAAGACCAAATATCTGAGTAGGCCAATTTATAGGAATAAAAAATAAATTGTCTGGCCTACTACTATAAATTTTGTTCCATATATATAAAACTTAAAACTTGAGTTGGAATTATTATCTATAATTATATTAGCTGATCAATTCGTGAGCCTTGCAAGTATAAATAGGTAGTCCATACCTCTTAACTTAATTGATTAGATATATCATGATGTGTCTATGTTGAGTCATATAATAATAAGTAGAATCATGTAGATTTTTTCATTAATATAATTCAATCACAAAAAGGACTCATTTGAACCTATTTTTGGCCCACAATCTAGTATATTTGCATTGCAAATGTTTTTTTTTCATTTTTCTGATTTTTAATCTTTTTTTTATATTTTTGTAGTGTTTTTATATTATACAATTTGAGGGGCATTTTTTTATTTGTAATGTTAGGGACGATGTTTTTATATCCCTGGGACATTTTAGTTAATTTTCATCTTCAAGGCATTTTAGTTATTTTCTACGGCTATAAGTTTCTTTTAGCTCTCTTTGAGTATTTTTTTCATTTTGCATGATATATGTTTATCTTCATTTTCAACCATATAAGGGCATTTCATTCATTTTGCATGTCTGTGTCATTTGACTCCCTCTTATGATATTTTGATCATTTCTTATGCCTATATGTCATTGTTACTTTTTAGGAATATTGTGGGTATCTTACATGATTACTAGTCGTTTTGGCCCTCTTAGGAGTACTTTTGTTATCTTTCGTGTTTATATGATATTTCTTCGAAAGTTTTTTTATTCATCCTGCAAGCCCAAATTCTATTTTCATTATTTTAAGTGATGTTCCTCACTAAACATGCTTGTGTGTCATTTTGTCTTTAGGATTGCTTTGGTAAATTTTTATGCTTATGTTTTGTTTTTAGTCCTTTTATGGGTATTTTGTTATTTTTCATGTTGATATTGTTTTACTCATTTTATACACCTGGTCACTTCATCATTTAGGAATAGTTTTATAATTTCTCATTTTTATGTGTTGCTTTTAGCCTTTTGGGGGTATTTTAGTCATCTTATATTGTTAACCATTATAAACAAAACAATAATAGTTAGAAAAATGTATAATCGCTTGATTTTTCGGGATGGAGGGGTGGTAAGCATTTCGATTTGGGTCATTCAGATGATCATATTTGTTTCATTATTCCTTTTATGTTTTGATAATTTTATGTGTTATATTATTAGTTTTTTCATGTTTCAGTGATTAATTGAACATTTACTACCAAAATCAAAATAATGCAGCCCATTCATTAAGCAAAAACATTAAAAAAAATATATAGAGGAAGAAACCAGAAAATGAAAACCAAAAGAAATAGGGGAAGTGTTATGAATGAGGAATTACAAGAGATGTGCACTTCTCGTGCTCATACACAAAATATAAATGCCAATAATTAAGTAGTCGTGCAACCTGCATTAATAGTTACAACTTATTAACAACTCAACATTCACTGTGCAACTTTTGTTCACTAATGACAAGTATCAATGACTAGCAATTGAAAAACTTTTCTCACTAAATTTGTCTAGTTAATCTATGAAATATGAAATTATCGACAACGACTATAAATGCTATCATGAAATAATGACATATATGTTAGATTATAAATGTAACTATCTTAGCGACACAAGCAGCATTGCTTACTACATCTCCATGGTGAAAGATATTTATGTGATATTTTTTAAAATGCATATCATGTACTTATGTCAACTCATTATTTTTTCAACTATTATTTCACTCTTTGTATTTTGGCCTCAATTTTGGTATTATAACTATTAGTATTTATCATCAAATTTGCTATAACCTTTTTGTTAATCGTGTTTTGGATTGAAGCTTTTTAGTGGATTCAAATATAATTAAATACAATTTTCTTATCTCCTATCTGTCACCTATGTAATACATGGAATGTCTTTTGCCACTTGAGAGACACACACATACTTTTCACATGCTTCAAATCACATCCGCTTTCGTTTGTAATTATTTTTTGGATGTAATCTAAAAATTGTATTAATGTTTTGATGAGTTATGATTAAAAGTTGCATATAATGAAAATGTATTTGGTTGTTTTTTTAAATAATATAAATTTGTTGTCATGTTTAGTACTAGGTCAATGTAATGTTAGCCATGTTAAATCATATTCAATAACATAAAATTGATATGATTATGTGAATCAGTAATAATTTATGATGGGTCATAATATTATATTAATAGGGGAGAACGTGATAATGGGTGGTTAACAATAGAGTAAGTGAAATTATAGGTGTATCAGAAAATAGGATATCCAAGAAATGAATTATGTAAATATGAGTAAAAATATTTTGAAATTCGAATTCTTATTGTTCAAATTTGGATTTGTAATCCAAAAACAAAAAATAGAACCTAAAGAATCCATCATTTTTTAATAAGAATAACCATTCTAATAACCAAAAGTAATTATTGAATGTTAACTGAAGTAATTATTGAAAATTCATTTATTAAAAGGAAGAACAACAAGAGATTTCAGTGAAAAACAAGGCAATAGCAACAACTTTTTCGATCATAAGTTTTAGTTTTAAAAATAATTTTTTTTTTTGGACTTTTCATCTTATTGAGGCCTAAATAAAAAAAATGCTAGGAAAATACAATAAAAGTAAATATTTCCATCCTTTCTACTCTTTTCTTAAACTTTCACATTAAAAATAAATTTTAAAATCTCATCTCATTAGTTAAAAAATATAGGTCTATTTTAGTTTTTATTTTTTTATAGGAGTATAAGCATTTATATTCTTTTTAATATATTTGTTATTATTCAATCTTAAGTTTATATTTCCATAATAAAGACTATATTTAATCAAAAGAATGTATATTGAAAAATAATTAAATTGATGTGATCTAAATTATGATGTAAAAAGTTAAAGGATATATCTATCACTACAAAAAGAATTAGATAAAGATTAATGAAAAAACTTAGATACCATAATAATTTTTACTCTAATTTTTGATATCATATTATAATTTATTTATCTTAAAATCAGTTACTTTATTTAGCACCAATTTCAATTGTAAATTCATCTTTGTTTTTTCTCTAGAATTATAATATAAATATATTAAATTGGTGAGAAAATATCACAAATTAATGCATAGTTGTGCATAATATTCAATTTTAACTAACCATAATTTTTTCAAATGAATTTCTCAATACATTTTTATGAGATATGGTTCGAAATTTTAAAAACTGATTTAATATGAAATTAATTTTTATTTGAAAATTCAAAGTATTCAAAGAATTTGGATAAATAATGATAAACTTCTAGTTTTTGAAAAAGAATTTAGTGTATAAAAGGATACTTGAATTATATTCAAATTATATTATTAAAAATGGTTAAAATTCAGTTATACTCCCTTTTTTACTATCTAATACTTATTTATTAAGGCTATAATAGATATCTCGATAATTTCAAGAAACCTTTTGAATCATTCCTATTTTTATAATAGTATATATATATATATATATATATATATATATATATATATATATATAGAGAGAGAGAGAGAGAGAGAGTATAGTATATTAGGAGTGCAATTTTCTATTAATTTTTATTTGGATTTGGACAGTGCAATTGAATCCTATAATCTTGTTGTGTAACATTTATATATTCCGATATACATGCATTTCAGCTAACTGACAAGGGTAAAAAAGTAAAGAGAAAATCTATTAATAATACTGATAGATCTTCATAAGCATGCAAGGTGCCATTTTTATGCTTTTTTAAACTTCTGTTAAATACTGGTACTCAGCCAAATGGAAGACAAATTCAAGTTTCAATGTAAAAAACACTGGAAATGCCTCCAAAACATACGCGTATTCTGGTCATTAAAAAGGAATAATGAGTTTATAACAAATTGTGAAGCAACCAGCATATATTGAAGAATTCACTAGTCCTATGCAGTATACTCAGAGTATATAAAAGTTACACATCAAGATTATAAAATGCACTTGCATTGTCCAATTCCAAATAAAACATAATAGGAATACACTCCAAATATTTTACTAAAAATCACTCAAAATGGAAAGCATTTATTATTTTCTATATAATATTTAATCATCTTTCCAAGCAGAAAACTAAATAGTATTAAAAGTAGGGATATTTTCAAACATTATACTAAACAATGAATGACTATCATTGGAAGCATACAATATTAAATAGTTGAACTGTTTTTTGAGAATTTGTTAACATTATCAAGTTTAAGGATAAATTGAACGTAATTATAAGCTACCACTATTTGGACATTTGGTATGTACTCGCACAAATAAAAAGAAGCCAATATCTAAGGTATTATATAAATCTAGAAGGCAAAATTGTGATTGAGCACACACATAGTACGTGATATGCACAATAACACAAAGTTCACCATTATTTTTACAAAATAAATATAGGCATCATAATTAGTATCTCGATCTAGTTTATCACAGAAATAATAACCTCTTCATGCACATATCAAGCATCTCAGATTCAGATATTAATGAATAGAAAAATCTTAAGAACTCCTATTTGTAGCCATCCAATTCTTATTACTAGTTGCACCAATCCTCATCGATCAAATCAAACAATCAATCAATTCGAAATTGTTGCACTCATACAATCTAGTCCTTGACCTTTCTAGTCTTGCTCTATGATATGAAATCAAAGAACAAGTAACAAAATGTAATTTTGCGAGAATGATCGTAGATCAAACTCATATTTCATCTTAAATTACAAATAAAGCAACACTTAAATGCTAGAAGTTGTTGTTGGCTTTCTTGATTACTTCTCCCCCTCCTTCTTATTGTTTTGGCCTCCTCTTCGCCATTCTCCTCTTCTTTTGATTTAGAAAGAATATCCGAGTTGAGAGTCCTTTCCTTGAAGAAAAAAAACATAATTTCTTGAGAAAGTGTTTTCAAGTCATCATTAGGGTAACACAACATCATCTTTATCAAACACTAGGTAAACCAAAGGGTCATCACTTCTTGAATGTTTCAAAGAAGAAAACCTAGCACATATGCCCTTCTCTTAGCATCAACTTTCTTCTAATTTCCTTTGTGATAGCCTAAAGGTTTGTCAAAAGGACTCTCAGGGATATTCGAGCAAGAACCAAGCACTGAAAATGGTGAAGGTATTGGATTTGAAGGGAACTTAGGGTTTCTTCTTTCCTATTCAGATTCGACTTTTGTTTTGTAAACTTGAGTTTTGAGTTTGATTGATTTTCCAAGACATCTTTGAGACTGATATATTAATGTCCAACCATAGTTGGGTGATAAATAAATTCAAGGAAAAGAGAAAAGCTAATAAAGATATTGGGATACTATGAATATAATAGGTCCTTTAAGCATGACACCATGTATAAAATTACTTGTTTAACCATTAGTGGGAGGAAAATTGAAATAATTTATTAGCGGGTATAATTGATTCTTCTAACAATTTGGGTTAATCATTTCGCAAAGTGAGGATGAACGCAAAATAATTGCTAGTAAAGCCCATTATATCGGAATGACGCCTGCAGGCTCCATCTCGTGGGCCCAGGGCATGATATCCCAAAAGTTTTGGGAAGAAAATAGAATATTATGGGGTTTAAGATATCACATGTCCAATAAGGGGTGATAGGGACAAAAATTAGAATGGTTCATAATTATACACTCATCCTTACTTTACGAAAATAATTAACTATGGTTGCTATTATGGTTCATAGTTAATACAAACATTAGATAAATACAAAAAGAATAACATGCATAACTATTCCATAACTTGCAATTGAAGTTCAAAATAGCTGATATCACTAATATAAGCATAAATTATTTGGATATATAAAAGAAGAGCCAAAGAAGAAAAGAAAGTTAGCTACAGTAACAGAGAAGCAGCACCAGTAGTCATTGGTGGTTACTTGTTAGGGTAAAAAGATAAAGATAGAGATTAGTATTACTATATAAAAAGAGTAATAACTTCTGTTTCAACCTTATTTAAACTATAATTATTCTTATATTAGAAACACAACCCTGCCTTATAACTTAACTATAGAGATTTTTTATAAGCATAGCTTTTCAAAATATTTATTGTGTCCATAATCTATACAAACGGTTAGCTTTGATACAATCTATAAGTAATTGAAAAATAAGTAATATACGATGTGATTTGTATGACAAAATAGAGAATAAAAAGAAGATAAGAGATAACATAATTATGTGTCATTGATACTATGTTATCAAGTTTGACATACTAAAATATGAGGTTAATGTTTCTTTTTTAAAATTTTTAGGAAAGGAAATATATGTCATTCAAGTGCACATACTTTGCACATGCTTTTTTCTAGGTTATGTAAAAGTGTGAATTATTTGGGTATTTGTTCTCATTGTAAATAGAGACATGTCCATACTTAACTATAACTGCATTTATCAATTACTATTGTTAAATAACTATAATCATAATTGGCAAAGAAAAAAAGAAGAAAGTCCTATGTAAAGGCTCTATCTATCTCCTTGAGAGTGAGTAGTATCAAACTTGTATTACCAACAACAATTAAGCAGTAATAAGTAAAATCAATTTCTTCTCTTATTTGTTCCAAATATCCAAGAGGGCCTTACTTGTGTTTCAAAAATAACCAGCTACACAATGTTGAAGAAAAAAACTAATTTGTTGCAAAAAAAACCATTACGCCCAGAGGCAGAAAAAAACCATTAGCGCCCAGAGGCAGAGCAAAGAGATTCGTAGACAGAGTAGGACCACTTCGAAGTTAATGTGTTAAGCATAGTGACATGTTTAAATCCATAAAGAGAGAGAGAGTTAATATGCCCTTCATCAACAACTTATGAATATGTTTTCCCCATAATTTACTCATTTTCTGCTTCGTGCATATTTTGTAGATTATTCTACTAAAATGGCAAATAATCCACTTCAACAATCCTTGAACAAAATAAATTAACTGGACCTAACTTTGTCGATTGGCTAAGAAACCTGAAGATAGTTCTTCAATCGGAGAAGAGGGCATATGTCCTCGACACTACGCCTCCTTCGGTACCACTGGAGGATATTAATTCAGAGAATTATGCAGATTACTTACGTTATGTTGATGACAATCTGCGGCCTCGATGCTACATGCTGGCATCAATGTCAAATGAGCTGCAGAGGCAGAACGAGGATCAAGATACTGCTTATGGGATCCTCATTTACCTACAAGAGTTATATGGTGAAAGAACACAGCAGACGAGATATCAAATCTCAAAAGATCTTTTCAGATGTCGTATGACTGAGGGCTCTTCAGTCCATGATCATGGATTGAAGATGATAGCCCTTATTGAAAGGCTGGCGTCCCTTGGAGTTGTTATGAAGAACGAACTCTATACGGACCTTCTACTGTAGTCTCTGCCTCCATCATTTGACACCTTTGTTGTCAACTTTAACATGCACAACATGGAGACTAGTCTCGTTGAGCTTGTGAACATGTTAAAGACGGTTGAGTCCATCATGAAAAAGGACAAGCCGATTCTGCTTGTTGGATCTTCTTCCGGATCAAAGGCTAAAAAGCCCAAGAAAGGAAAGGATTCCTCTAAACCCAACAAGCTGAAAGCTAAGGGCGGTGTCAAAAAGGTTTCTTCTCAAGCCATTGACAAGTGCCATTACTGTGGCAAACCAGGGCACTGGAAGAGGAATTGCAAGAAGTATCTTGCAAGCCTGAAGAGTTCAGGTATATATTTTGTTGAAGTTAACTTGTCGGTTAACAATACTTCTTGGGTTTTAGATACCAGTTGTGGCTCACATATTTGAAATGATTGGAAGTTGGATGAAGAAGAGACGGTTCTTAAGATGGGAAATAGAGCAAGAGTTGCTGCATTAGCTATAGGGACCGTTAATCTAGATTTAGAGAATGGTTATGTAATAGTTTTAAATTTTTTATCTTTTTGTTCTGGATATTATTAAGAACATTATCTCTATTCCAGTTTTGGATAGAGAAGGTTTTAGATTTACCATTGAGAATGGAAATTGTTCCATTTTCAAACGTTCTGATTTTATATATTCTGGTTTTTTGACAAATTGTTTATATACTATTACTCCCCATAACCCCATTTTCACAATTCAACAAAATAAAAAAAAATTAGATAATCATAGTTTAATGAGCTTATAGCATGCAAGATTAGGACATATTTCAGAAAAAATGATTAACAAATTGGCACAATTTGCTTGATCTAACGAAAGAGAAAGAACTACCAACATGTGAATCCTACCTCAAAGGAAAGATGACCAAATCTCCATTTGTTGGACAAGTGGAGCGAGCCAAGCATCTATTAGATTTGATCTATATAGATGTATGTGTGCCACTAAATGTTAGTGCCCGTGGGAACTATTATAACTACTTCTTAACCTTTACCGATGACTTCTCTAGGTATGGTTATGTGTACCTTTTAAGGTACAATTCTGAAGTATTTGAAAAGTTCAAAGAAATTCAAAACTGAAGTAGAGAAACAAACTGGATTAAGTATAAAAACTCTTCGATCTGATCGAGGAGGTGAATAATTAAGCACAGAATTTTTAGATTATCTAAAAGAGAATGGGATTCTCTCACAGTGGACTCCTCCTGCTACTCCCTAACTCAACGGAGTTGTAGAACACAGGAATCGAACCTTGTTGGACATGGTTCGATCTATGATGAGCTTCACTTCATTACCTCTTTCATTCTGGGGCTATGCCTTAGAAACGGCGGCATACCTATTAAATAGGGTTCCATCTAAAGCCGTGCCCAAAACACCATATGAGATGTGGTGTGGAAAGACACATTCCTATAAATACCTTATGGTATGGAGGTGTGCTGCTTATGTGAAGCAGTTAGTGGGAGATAAGTTGGATATGAGATCCAGCTTATGCAAGTTTGTGGGGTATCCAAAGGAGTCTATTGGATACTATTTCTATGATGCCACAGAACAAAGGGTGTTTGTTTTGAGGAATGCTACCTTCCTTGAAGAAGAATTTTTTTTAGACGAAAGTGGCAATGTCGTAGAACTTGAAGAGGTTCAAGAACTATAGAACACCCCAACAGACACAGTAAATAGTACACCAGCTGATGCTGGACCCTCTAAGGCACAACCTCTTCAAAGATTCAAAAGGGTCTCAAGGGTACCTAAGAGGTACAACTTGTTGTTAGAGAACAAAAAAGAGGGACTCCGCTTGGATAATGATCCAAGAAGCTATGGAGAGGCGATATCTGACATTGACTCAGAGAAGTGGCAAGAAGCTATGCAGTCCAAAATGGACTCTATGTACTCTAACAAAGTATGGATTCTGGTGGACCCACTACAGGGAATTGTTCCCATTGGCTGCAAATAGGTCTATAAGCAGAAGTTTGGAGTAGATGGAGAGGTAACGACCTATAAGGCACGATTGGTAGCAAAAGGTTATACTCAGAAGCAAGGAATTGATTATGAGGGAACTTTTTCACCAGTAGCGATGCTTAAATCCATACGGATACTGTTGGCCATATCTGCATATTATGACTATGAGATATGGAAAATGGATGTGAAGACTGCTTTCCTTAATGGAAATATTAAGGAAGAGATCTATATGAAGCATCCAAAAGGCTTCATATCCAGCGGGAGCGATCAAATGGTTTGCAAGCTCCAGAGATCCATTTATGGACTCAAACAAGTTCTGAGGAGTTGGAACATCCGGTTTGATGAAACGATCAAAACATTTGACTTTCATAAGAACCTGGATGAACCATGTGTCTACAAGAAGGTTAGTGGGAGTGCAGTTACATTTGTTGTGTTCTACGTTGATGACATCCTACTTATTGGGAATGATGTAGGAATGTTGCAGTCAACGAGGACTTGGTTATCTAATCAGTTTTCCATGAAGGATTTGGGAGATGTATCTTTTATCCTAGGGATAAAGATCTATAGAGATAGATCCAAAAGGATGATCGGACTGTCCCAATCCATGTACATAGATAAAATGCTAAAAAGGTTTAGTATGGAGGAATCCAAGAGAGGATTCCTGCATATGAGTCATGGGGTTTCACTCTTTAAGGTTATGTCTCCCATGACACCTGAAGAGAGAGAAAAGATGGCTCGCATACCTTATGCTTCTGTAGTAGGGAGCATAATGTATGTAATGTTATGTACAAGGCCTGATATAGCACATGCTTTGAGTGTCATAAGCAGATATCAGTCCAATCTAGGAGAAGAACACTGGAAAACCGTTAAGATGATCCTCAAGTACTTGAGAAGAACTAAGGATATCTTTTTGATATACGGCAATGGAGAACTAAAATTGGAGGGATATACAGACTCTAGTTTTCAGTCCGATATAGATGACTCAAAGTCTATGTCCGGATATATATTCACCCTGAATGGTGGTGTGGTCAGTTGGAAGAGTACCAAGTAAGAGATAATTGTAGACTCTACTACCGAAGCTGAATATATTGCTGCATCAGATGCAGCAAAAGAAGTTGTTTGGATTAGAAACTTCATCCAAGGGTTGGGTGTAATTCCATCTGTTGTTGATCCAATTATCATTTACTGTGATAATAATGGAGCCATTACACAAGCAAAAGAGCCAATATCTCATCAAAGATCCAAGCACATAATGAGACGATATCACTTGATCAAAGAGATCATTGGTAGAGGCGACGTCATTGTGGATCAAGTTGCCTCAGTTGAAAATGTAGCAGACCCACTTACTAAGCCCTTAGAATAGAAGATATTCGACGGACATCTTAAGAAAATGGGCCTTAGATACATGGACAATTAGAGCTAGGGCAAGTGGGAGATTGTTAGAGTAGGATGCCCAACGCCCCAATTAGATTGGGTGTATTATACTCTTTTGCTTTTGTAATGACAATCTTATTGGGAATCATATTAATAAAAAGACATTTTCTTTATCTTATGTCTTGCATCTTTTACTTCTGTACATTGGATAAAATCCTTAGACCAAATTTAGCTATGGGACATGGTCGCGCATATGATGGCGATCTTGGAACATGCCTCTAAATTTTTGGTCTTAAATAAGTTTTGAGTCAAGAGCTTTTTGAGATGGGATATCAAATAGTTCAGTAAGACACGCACATATGATGCATGCTCGTGAGACGAGGATGTCACATTCTATTGACATTAGCGTAGAGACGTAAGTGTATGCATATGGGTGCTTGTTAGGGAACAAGTACACCAAACATGGCCTGCAAGAAATTTTTAGTTGGAGACTTTGCCCGTCGAAACAAGAATTTATATGTTGCGATAGTACACGACTAGTCCTCAAACTTGAGGCACGATGGTAGCCTTGTGTGCATCCTGCAACACTTTGATATATCTTCTGATTGCTTGACAATCACAAATAGGGTATGTTGGGTGTTACACTAGTGTGCATGGAGGTTTGTCAGTGGCCAACATAGAATTCGACACTTGTCTTTTTAAACAAGGAAATCTCCTATTTTTTCCTTGTTCGTGATTCAAAGACCTTGGTCAAGGAAGGATGAATTATGATTCATCAAGAATAATGGAATTTGAAATGAGATCGCAGTTATTGAATCATTTAGAGTTTCGACTTATAATCCATGCCTTAGATTCAATCAGGAGATTAGCTATCGAAAGGACCGTACGTGTATGGTACTCGCAACTGATATAGGTTTACTCGCTATTTCACCTAAGACTAGTTTGCTATGATTATTTGCTAGGTGTTTACATGGATAGTGAGGTTCTTGGAATTAAGGAGTTGATTCCAAGTGGATTAATTAATTTGAATAATTGGTATTCATAAGTTGCAAATGTTGCAAATCCACTACTAGCTTAGTAGTGAACCTAAGAGGGTCACACATCTTTATGGAAAGTAACATTTCTAATTTTAGATTTTATCCAATGGTTGGAAATTAATTAATTAATATTGATCAATTAATTAATTAAAGGTTCTATTTAATTTAATGGTTAAATTAAATTATTCAATTAAGTAATTAGATTATTTAATTGGACTTAATTTGATTAGGAAGACCAATTGGAGTAACTTAAATTAATCAATTAGATTGATTAAATTGGGATTGAATCAATTAAATTGATTTAGGGATTTTTGAGTCCAAACCCAAAATTAATGTGGGTCACCTAAGAAGCCCACTAAAATATGAAGAGAATAAATTAAATAAATATGATTTATTTAATTAACATATTTATAGATAAATAAATATTATGACCAATATTATGAGATAAAATCGGCCACTAAGATTTAATTTATGTATAAATATAATTATAGTATATGTATATGATATATATCTATCTTGATATTTTTTTGAAGAGTTCAAATTAATATCAACAATGTATGTAGACAATTTTGATGATTAATGTAGTATCCAATTAGTCCACATACAATAGAAGAGAAAAAGAGAAGAGTTTTTGGAAGATTTGAATCCTTCCAAGATAAGGTTTTGAAATAGTTCAAAATAGAAAAACTTTCCAAAGAGTTGGAAAGGGATTAAAATTTCAGCCCTATATATATGAGGGATGAAAATTACATAATCAATTCAAAAATTTGAGCAAAAATTATTTTGTTTAAAGTCTTCTATTTTTACTCTCCAAGAAAAGAAAAGAAAGACCAGTTTTTTGTTATTTTCTTTGTATTATTGTTTCAAGAACTTAAAGAATCAATCTTTATTGTTCTTAAAAATTTACTCCGGTTCTAGATTAGTAAACAATTAAAAGGATACTATTGAATCCTTTTGATTGGTGTTGCTCTTCCGTATTGTGGACCTGATAGAGGGGAGAAACTTGTATCCCTACGAGTTCTGATAGTGAAGGATAAACAATTGATTGCTTCATTCCCTACAACAACTGGAGTGCACGAAAGATATAATTTGATTTTATATTTATTTATATATTCACTTGAATAAGCGCGATCGTTAAAATTACTTTCGAATCAAAGAGGTTAAATTTATGTTTGATAAAAAATTTAATTTTCCGTTGCGTATACCCCTGCGATTATAGCGAATCCACAACACTGAATTCTTCTTCCTTTCCTATCATCCGAAAAGTTAAAAATAGTTCATCTTTTTTAGGAAAATTTCCAAAGTTCTTTGTGAAAAGAGCCACACATTTTGATATGTCATCATCGTCTACTGGTTCTGATGTTGATTTTGGAACTTTAGTTTGAAAAGCAACATTCTTACCTTTTGTCTCTCCTCCATTCTAAGATCCTCAAATCTTGAGGCCAAAAATTTGGAGTTTTGAAATTCGCGCTATTGCAGTTCCTTCATAGGCAGTTTGAAGAGTTGTCCAAACCTCCTTTGCACTCTCACATGTTGCAATCAATTTGAATTAATTAACTTCAACCACACTAAAAATTGCATTTAGGGCCTTTGAGTTGTAATTTGCAATATTCTTATCCTCGGTGTTCCATTGATCTTCTGGCTTAAGAACCTCCTCTTTCTGCTCATTTGTCATCATTGGATATTCCCAACCTGTTACAATAGCATGCCAAGCCCGCTTATCCATAAATTTGATGAAGGATCGCATTTTTGCCCTCCAGTATGAGTAATTTGTTCCTTCCAACAATGGTGGTCGAGTAGTTGATCCTCCTTTGCGAAGATGGTCCATTAATGCAATTAAATAGATCAGTTCCCAAGACCTCACTAAATACATCTATTGACTAGCTCTGATGCCGATTGTTAGATCTGTTTAGTACTATTACCAACTTTACTTGTTAATCAGATTCAATTATTGTAGCAATGTTACAGTTTGTGTTGCAACAAGTAAAGGACCGTAAAGTAAATGACACACGAAAGTTTTACGTGTTTCAAGTACAAATGTACTCTACATGCACGAGGCCACCACCTGCAATGAATACTTCACTAATTTAGATTACAAATACAATAATAAGGCTTATTAAAAATGTAAAAACTCTCTTTTTACTAATGACGCCGTTCTTGAACAAATTAATTAGTGAAGCTTCAGCAAGATCCCTTCGACTTTTAAGTCTGTGCTGTTGAACTCCCTTCAACGCTCAAATCCTCAAATTCTTCTCCCGAAGAATTGCACCTATCTCCCAAAAGGCTCACCCTCTTCTCGTGAAGAGTGAATAAAAATGAGATCAATTCCAAAACTTGAAATCGTCCACTCCTATTCTCCAAAGGCGTGAGTTGAGACTTCAATCTTTGGGTATATATGCAACATCAATTAAGTTTGAATCTCCACTTTAAATGTGTGTAGATACGTTGCATAGAATTATACAAAATATGTCAAGATCCTTTCCTTATCAGAAAAGATCCCAACTTATCTTTGTAAATAAAATCTATCCATCTATGCAATCTAACCAAATCTGCACAAGATAAAATAGACAATTAATCCATATAAGGTAAGTCAATAATTCAATTAATTCTTGTGCAAGATAATAAATTATTGGGCACCCATGGAAGTCCACCAATTACAACACCGAAACAACTATTTCATCCTGTTGCAATAGAGCTTAAGGAAGAACCTATTCAGCCACCTCCAGAACCTGCATCCTCAACCCAAACTGGAGGACCACATGCTTATCCATATTGGTTTTCTAGGTTTCCGCGTCCGTTGGAAATTCCTATAGTTGATAAAGGAAAAAATAAAGTGCTTGATGATGATCCATTGTATCATCCCAAGGAGGAAACTCAACGAACTGTGCTTCGGCAATCGTCAATGCTAAATAAGAATGCTCAGGTTGTAGATACTTCAGATTCTAAGTCAGATTCTAGTCATAAAGGTGCTCCCCATACTGACTTTGCTAAGGAAAAGGTTGAGTATGATTCCCCTTATGAGATAAGTCATTCTTTCCCTTCTCTTTTTTATTAAGTGGAGAATAAAAAAATTTGAAAAGAATGATCTAAATGGAAGATTCATTCTAAAAGACTTATTGATTGGTTGCAAAATGAAAAATTGGGAATTGTTAATCTATTGAAACAAAGGGGACTATTGGGAACAATTACTAAACCTGCACCTTATGTGAGGGCTGTAGTCTATGAATTTTATGCTAACCTATCTGAAAAGGTTAAGGATGTTGATTCACATAGGTTTAGAAATGTTTTTGTTCGCAACAAAATGTATTATTTTTTGTCTGAAATTAAATTGGTTTTATGGTTCATCTAATCATGAATATGTGGCGTTCCCGGAGGATTTTGGGATGATTGCTTTTGAATTGACAAATAGACAAGTTACTGCATGGCTTGATACCTCTATTATACCTGTTGCTAAACCCACCTTGAAATATGCTTTGCTGCATAAGATAGGTATCAGCAATTGGACGCCCACCTTGAATACCACTGCTATTGTGAATGAGCAAGCTACTGTCTTGTTTTGCATTGGCATGGGCTTTCCTATCAACATAGAAAAACTGATCTTTGACATTATCATTCGGCAGGCTAATCACAAAGGTATCCTTCCCTTTCCTTGTCATATCTATAAGTTGTTCCAATCCTAAAGACTTAAAAAGAAACCTACCCAGACACTAGACCTTTTGTGGAAAAAGATCACTGTCTCCTCTAAATTGCTGAGTGGGACTCATCCTGATGATCTTAAAAAGCAGGCAAAGGGAAAGACACGGCTGGAAAAGGAAGTTCCGGCCCTGTCTTTGTTGCAACAACTGTTCTGTCCGCCTTCCTCCAGCATATTGAAGAGGAACTTAAGGAGGCAAGTCAACAGATATTGTTCTATCAAGCCAAGGAAAAGAGGTTAACCTCTCTGTTGGCATCTCTTTGTGCCTTACCTCCGGTTGTTTCCAAGGATTCAAGTGCTAGTGATAAGGATTCAATTGAGGATGTTTCTCCTTCGCCATCATTTGGTCAAAAAAGGGGAGTAGCCGATGCCGATGCTGACGAATCTGCTGATACAGAGGAAGAAGATTCTGCTGAAGATGAATCATAAGCTTTTTGAACTACTTGAACTATTTCTAGATTGTTTTTTATATTTATGCAGATGTTTTTAAGACTAAGTAGTTGGTAGGATTGGATGTTTATGGACTTAATTGTCTTAAGTATTAGGATTGTAAAGGTTGTTTTGCAAATATTCCTATCTTTTCTGCAAGAGGTGAATGAGGTTTGTTGAAACAACAAAATTGATTTGTTTCAACATTATGCTGACAGACTCGGCAGAATTCTTGATCTTAAGGAAAGTTAATTTACTTTGATAAATGTTGAATTTAGGGAGAGCTAATATGTGGTTTTGATCAATCAAGGCCAAAGGGGGAGATTGATAGGATCATAATTGATTATGATGCAATCATAATTAATCATATTTTAATTAGTTGGCATTGGTAAAAGGGTGATAGAAACCAAGTTAAGATGAAATAGATGGAATTTCTTCCTTTTTACAGCCATTGTAAAGTTTAATTTGATTATTGAGTTGGGGTAGTGTATAACATAGCCTTAAACATCATAATATTCTGTCTTTCTAGTTCTTAGGAGAAATCGATGAATAATGACTTTATCAATCTTCACATACTATCAGAAGCAAGAAAGTAAAATCATTCTGCTGTGTCCTGAATTTCTTCTTTCTTTTGAAATTCAGAGTCCACCGCATCTTTTCTCTTAGAGTTGTTCTAGTGCATGTTTTGGTTATTCATAATTGAGGCTCTCTTGAGCTTTTTCAGTTGGTTGTTGATAATGTGGGCAACTATAACAAACTCCATCTCTGGTGGCTCGTTGAGATTGTGCATTCACATCATGCACTTTATTGTATTTTTCGATTGCATGACAATCATATGGGGTTTACGTTGGGTGTATGATCGTGGTGTATGAACGTTAATGAGTTGCCAACAAAAAATCCATCACCTATCCAATTAAATAGGTGAGTCTCCTATCTTTTCATAGTTCTTAATCCTGAAGACCTTAGCCAAAATTGAATGAATGAATACTAGATGTGGGGTTTTTTAATGATTCATCAAAGGATCAATGTGACTTGAATTTGGATCATAGTTAGAAGCTCATTAGGAGTTTTAATCATGTGAATTAAAGACTCATAATAAAAGATACATGAGTCTTTGTCTTAAGAGAAAGAAAGAAGCAAGAGATAAAGAATGAGAAGGTTTCCTAATTGGATTAGGAAAGGGATGAGGATAAGGAAGGAAAGAGATAGAGACGTCATGGGATTAGGATAGGACCAACTTGTGTATATAAATACATAAGGGGCCGAAAATTCCAAGCTAATGCACTGAGAATTTTCAGCCACTACTACTCTACTTCTCCATCTCTTATGTTTTATTTCTCTTCTACAAGAAAAGTCATTCCATCAAAAAGGTTCAATCTCTTTTTAATAAAAGATGATTTAAGAATTGTTCTTCACTCCCAAATTAGATTAGAAACAAGAAGACTAAATTCACTAGCAAGGATTTAGTGCTGGTGGATTTGCTCAAAGTGTAGATACTGTTAGAAGAGCGACATTTGGAGTTTTTGGAGAACCTTTTAGGGAGATTCCAACGCAGGAGTTTGTGGGAAGTTTGCGAAGGTGTTCATGTGGAACTTGAGGAATTTGAATTCCTTCACACCATTCATCAACTGGATTGCTTGAAATGTATAATTGCAAAATGAAGTTGTTTTATTTAATTAAGCAAACAATTAGTAATGCAAACTGAAAATCACATCGAATCCAGAATTAGCTTTTCTACATATAATGTTTGCTTTTATTTCAATTGTTGAAAAATTTTAAATTTTCACTGCACATGCTATCCGGTGACTTTGCAAACCCAACCAGTATATGACCCCTTAGATTCACTCTAAGATAGCTATGGAATCACAACTTGTGACTTATTCAAACAATAATAATTATTTTGATTAATCAATCATCTTGGAATTAACCTACAAATTTCAAGAACCCACAAGTCATGGCAAGCACCTATCAGTGCATCATGACTCCTAGTCTCAAAGGAAGTGCGAATCGATTCCAATTATCAATACCATGCAAATTGGTCCTTCCATCATCTAATCTCCCAATTGAGCATAGGGCATGGATTGTTAGTTGAAACCCCAATAGCTACATAACTATATATTTATTCCCAATAGCTACATAACTATATATTTATTCCCAATAGCTTAACTCGATGGTGAACAATTAGAAAACCCTTGTCTAATTTCTATCCATCATTTGTAAAAGATTTTGGAATCAAGTACAATGGAACACATAGAAGATTTACCTATTCGTCTAGATAGGTGATAGATCATTTGTTAGCCACTCATTAACCTCCATACATGAAGATATTATACCCAATATAAACCTTTTGTGATTGCTATGCAATCAGAAAATACATCAATGTGTAATATATCATGTACAAGGCTATAATGATGCCGCAACTCCAAGGTCTAATTTTTGCACTATCGAAACAAGGGAATTCCCATTTAACAATAATAATTTTCATATGGGAATTTTCAGGAGGGTATTTCAATGCACTTGTTTCCTAACAAGCACCCACATACATGTACTAGTGTCTCTACGCCAATGCCCAAGAAATGAGGCATCCTTCTTTCGAGCCTACATTATATGCGCAAGGCTTGATGGAATCATCAATGTACCATATCAATGATTGTTGACTTGGAATGAAGACCATAATCATAGAGGAATATTCAACGATTGTTATCCTATGCGTGACCATGCCTAGCTCTATGTGGTCTAGGAACTTCACCTAATTCTTATAATAGTGAATTTAAGATGAAAATTAACATTTTGTGATATTAGTATAAATAAGAATAATTATGAAGAGTATAAACACAGCCAAAGCAATTATCTTATGAGGAACTACTCTAACAATCTCCCACTTGCCCTAGAGATAATTTTCCTTGTATTAAAGACCCATCTTTCCAAGATGTCCTTCAAATACTTATCTTAGGAGTTAAACCAGTGGGTTTGCTATATTTTCTACCGAGGTAATCCATTCTACTTTGGCGTTGCATCTCTCAATGATTTTTTAAAATCATGGTATCGCTAATCTCTATTTGCTTGGATCCTTTGATGAGACATTGGATTGTTTCCTTATGTAATAGCCCCATTGGTATCACAATACTCTAATACTCAATCAACAGTGGTCAAGACTACATCCAACACTTAGATAAAGTTTCCTATCTTAATAGTCTCTTTCGCAGCATCGCATAATGCGTTGTATTCAACTATGGTGGTGGAAACCAAAGTTGTTTCATGCTTGGAACACTTTTCAGCTAACCGTCCTACCATCTAAGATGAACGCGAATCTAGACACAGACTCAAAGTCATCTACTTTGGACTAAAACCAAGATGAGGCATCTTTATCTTAATTCTCCATAATTGTACTCTAAGAAGGCATCTTTAGTGCTTCATAAGTACTTAAGGATCACCTCTATGGCTTTCGAATGCTTTTTGCATGGATTAAATCAAGATCTGCTTGTGACACTCATAGATTTTATGATATCACATCACGTACATAGATTCGCATACATTATGCTTTCTATTATAGATGCATAAAGTATGTAAGTCATTCATTTGCTTTCTTATAGAAGTCTTTTAGGGATATGGACTTTGAAAGAGAAATCTCATGACTCAAAAGCAAGAATCTCTCCTTGGAATCTTCCATGTGAATCCCTATTAGCATCTAATCTATGTACGTGGATTTTAGATAGACCAACATCCTTTTAGATCTATCTCTATAGATCTTAATCCCTAATCCCTAGGATGCTACTTCTAAATTTCTCACAGAGAACTTAGTAAACAACAAGTCTCAAGATTATGAAATTTCTACATCATTCTTATAAGTAGAATATCATCAGCATATAATATAACAAACATCACCTTGCTCCAACTAACCTTCTTGTACAAATTTGTCATTTGCCTTCCTAAGGTAATCAAACCATTTGATTGCCTCATTAAATCAAATGATCCACCTTTATTGAATTTATGAGTCCATAAGTGGACTTCTGAAGCTTTCAAACCTTTAGATATGAAGGCCTCAAGCAGCCACATATAGATCTCCTTCTGAATACCCTTATTGAGGAAGGCAGTCTTCACATCCCTTTGTCTATTCTCTTTAATAGGCTAGCTAACCAATAACCAACCTTATTAGAATACATAGAGTCCACTTTGGATTACATGGCCTTTTAACATCTTTCTTAATTAATATCATACATCATTACTCCTTAATTCTTTATATCAATATTTAAAAGCGTAGGCAGCTCTGGGATCCTTTCAAATCTCCTTAGAGGTTATGTGCTAAAGTTTGTAATACATTCAGGCACCATTACCTCTTGTGGGATAAACTATGGTTCTTTAACTTTTTCAAGTTCTATGACCTAATTATTTCTATCCTAAGGAAACTCTTTTTGATCAAGAAGGTAATGTTCCTCAAAACAAACACCCTTTATTCTGGTGGATCACATAATTAGTATCTATTGGATTACTTTGGATATCCCATAAATTTGCATAAAATGGATCTTACTTTTAACTTATCTCCTACTGACTGCTCTAAGGAAGTAGAACACCCCAAACCATTAGGTATTTATACAAGGGGTCGTTGCCATAACATATCATGATGTTTTCAGTACTGACTTAGATGATATTCGTACATAATAAAAATATTATCAATTCGAGTGAATTTCTCGAATGAAGGAGAAAATATAGTGAAACTCAACATGGATTCACATCAATTCTAGAGTGAATTCCTAGAATGAAGGAGAAAATACAATGAAATTCAACATGGATTCACTTAGAAAGAATCCAATCTCTATTAGACAATAAAAGAAATCACCGCCTCAATTCGCTTTCTCGGTCACGTTGATGGATTAATATTTTGGATGACCTAATTCTCCATTTTATGTCTAAATTAATTGAACCCTCCACAAGACCTAGAGTAATGAAGTAAGAATAGTTCGCTTGTGCACTAATACTTAATGGATTGCATATATCCATTTAGATCAAATTTAAAAGAGTGGCTTGCTCCATTTGTCCCACAAATAGTGATTTAGTCACTTTTCGTTGAGACAAGATTCACAAGTCAACACCTCATGCAAGTCACAAGACCAAGTAAATGTGTTATCTTATGAATTCTTTCTTTAAAGACATGACCAAATCTAGTCTACGATAAGTATGTACTTATTTTGACTATCAAATCCTAATATTACTTTGTTGAATATGTAACATGGAACTTCAAATTGTATAGATCATTTATCAATGTAGCAAAGAAAAATAATAAAATAATGAATACTATCTCAATTCCATCTAGAGCTAAGTGGACTATTTATATAGCCAATGAAGCAACCTTTGCTTCATATGCAAGCTTAAGGATTGTCCTTTGTCTTAGTTTCTCTTTTCTTGTCATCCTCTACAACCCCTTGCGGAGATGGGATCTTATCTGGTATCAAATATCCAAGAAAATTAATCAACCTTAATGGTCGATTTCAACAAAGTGAAAACATGAATTAGAACACCTTCTAATTCAATTTAAGCATTTCAATACTAGCCCTTCCTCTTTCTATGCCCTTGCTAACAATAATAGTAACAAACATCTATCATTTTCATATAGATTAGGCCCGTAAGTTTTTTTAATCTCTCTAGATTAATCTAAGTGGAATTATTAGCGATAACTATTATCTTATGCGAAGCAAAAAAATTAGCATTCATTCAGTTATTATCCATTTATGATTTGATTTTTAATTATAAATGTCTCCAACTATTTTATTCAAATTCCATCACCTTTTTTATGGCAACTTAGGTAATTTAATTTCCTAGTAATCTTGAGGCTCAATTAGCCTTGCCATACTCCCCATGCAACTCTTAAACTTTTTGCCTTACCCTTCCTATACATCCCAATTTTTGAGGCCATATGGTACTAAGTGTCAAGTATGACCCATCAAACATTCATGTGAGCAATACAACTAAAGCATGTCATATGACTTATGGCCAACACCCTCAGCCCTCCTACCCTGTAGGCATCTCCATGCTAGTAGTAGTCACAGCTTTTACCTCTACTTAGCACATCCATGACTCGTGGCTAATGGACTAAGTGTGGCAGCATTTCACATATCTACTACTTTTGATTGAAGGCAAGGACGATTGGGCTCACCCATTATTCTCCATTTACATTTGATATAGAACCAATCAAGTTTCTTAACTTGAAATATCTTCAAGTGAGAATGCATAAGTTTGTTTGTCATGCAAGATCTCATCTTATGATTATCTTGATTAATTTTATCTATCCTAATGATGGTAAGTAAAGTGACACAACATATAGCATACATTAAACAACCATAGCATGCTTCACAAACATACTAAAATAAAAGGATGATTGTAGGCCTTTAATTCTATGATCCACTCAAGCCAAACTGGATCAAGGTTAATCCAAGGGTGATAATTAAAATAAAAATAGACATATCTATTACACAAATGTATCATATATATTCAGGGGCCTTTAGTCTTAGTTTTCCCTTATTCTTCACTCCATCTTCTTGTAATGTACGCCAAAGTACAAAGAGATAAATCTCACCGCCTAATTCTACTCTCATTACTTTTGTTAAAACTACAAGAAATATTAAAACAATTCCAATGGGAGGTACATAGGAGGGAGATAGAAATATATCAAGAATGAAAACTAGAGAATGGTGATATTGAGAGGCCTCTTAATAATTAAATCCCTAAATAACCAATAAGTGCAGAAAACACGTTGGCCTAAGGCTCTATGATCATCCATCCAACATGCTTAACATAAATCATCATATCATAATGAAATCATGTAAATTAATCGACTAAGCTATTTCTTTCAAATTTGGGATTAAAATTCTTGGTTTTTCAAGAAAAATATTTCTTTAAAAAATTAACTTCAAATTTTAATTTTGAAAAAACTATTTTTTGTGTAATATCTGCTCATCAAAATGAAACACACATAAGTCTAGAACTTTTTCCCCTTTTAGATCAATGTCAAGAACTCTTGATTTCTTGATCATATCAATAAATCTTCAAAAAACTTAAATCAATAAATAAATTTTCTAGATCAAGAAATCAACTTCCTTAATTTTATTATTGCCATCAGTTTAACAACTTCAAGATTTCACAAATCCTAAAGTTATTGAAACAAGATAATTAAGATTTCATAAATCTTGAAGTCTTGAATCCAAGAATCGAATTCTTAGATGCAAAACTAGAACTCTTGAACTCAAGAATCATATTCTTGAATCAAGAAATCAACTCTTATGGAAATTTGCCTCATTTTGATCTTCTTTCATGTATTAACAATTAAAACAAAACCATCTAATAACAATTATGCAAAGAAACATAATAAGGGAGGCATTCGCACGCGTTGGGTGCCAGCCCGACTAGCATTATGGCTCCAAAACTACTGTACCCTCCATGTCGCGGTGTAATCTCATGGAGCTACAGTGCCAGTGTCCCAACATCACTAGCACTACTACACTAGAAACTGGCATCGTGATACCAAAACTTGTTGGGTACTACGCATATGACTTTTTCATAATTTTTAGTTTGTTCTATCTTGTTTGCATGCCCCAAACATTGAAACAATAAAAATAAGTGATCCCAATAAAAAAATTAAATGATTCATAATCTATCGCACATATACAAAAATTAAATAAATATAATCCAAAATGTAATAGAAATGCATAAACCTTGGTTCTAATACTACTATTGGATTTGCCTAGTATCAGGAAGCGTTAACACGATGAAATTTAAATTTTTTTGTAAACATGAATTACATCTACATCTTATGTAATAAAAACATGATTCTATTTGTTATTACTCAGTTGTGCATTTTCTAATACATAAGTTTTAGAAACTTTTACCTTAATTGCACTCCAATTGAAGAAGATGTAAGTAACAATCTAATTTGTTATCTCTCCATAAACACCCACGCAAATCACAAATTTATCCATGAACTCCTTTTGCAAATCTTGAATCCTAACCCCTCTTGTTGAAAACAATTCACTTAGAGTCCCAAATGTTACCACTCTAAGCATATCTATACATAGGAATTTTTCACACCAATTAGAACTATGCTAGTAGACCCAAGAAGGTTATTCTACTCCAAAGCTGGCTAATTTTGTTGTTCTTTTCCTATAGATTATGCATCAATTTTTTGCCAAGGGGATTCTACATATAGGACTCCTCCAACCCCAGTACCACTAGGCTTCCACTTACTTCTTTCTTTATTTGATTTCTAGCTTCCATCAAAGTCTAAGACAAGTTTACTTCTTGTAATTAAACTTCCTGGCAGGCCTCCTACGGACCCATTAACTTGGGCTTGGACTTTAATTAATTAATTAAGTTCAGTTAGATAAGTCCAACTTAATTAATTGAAGCAAGCATTAAATTAATTAGTTGTACTTGGGTTTTATAATCATATTAGAACCTATTAAATAATCTCATAATTCAATATGCCAATTTTTAATTAGTTGACCATATCAATTAATTAACTCGATCACATGTAGGGCTCCTAATCATGTTTGGTCCAATTAAACAACCATATTATTTAATTGGATAAAGTAGTTTAACTCATTAAATTAATGTATACACTACTTAATTGATTGATTAAATCAATTAATTAATTAGTTCCACATGGGCTCTCTAATCTCATTACGTCTAATTAAATAAGTATATTATTTAATTAAATAAATTAATTTAACTCCTTAAATTAATTTGAGCCCTAAATTAGTTACTCTCTCTATTAATTAATTTGATCTAATCATTGGTCATATTCTAGCTAGAAGTGTACTATTTTCAACTTAGTGTGTGACCTCTTATGCACACCTTGAGCTAGCATGAAAATTAGGCTCACAACTCTTATATCTTATTTGAACAATATTAACTGGTTTGATTAATTAATTCTCTTGGAATTAACCCCTTAATTTCAAGAACTTACAAGTTATGGAAAGCAGCTAGCAGTGCATCATGACTCTTAATCTTAGGGGAAGTACGAACCTATTCCAATTACGAATACTATTCAAGAACAATCCTTCTGTTATCTAACCTCCCGATTGAGCTTAGGGCATAATTTTATTTGAAAGCACAGTAGCTCAATAACTATGTAAGCATTCCTAGTATCTTGACTCGATGATGACAACAAGAAAATCCTCATGTAATTTTCGTCCAAGCTTACCAAAAGATTTTGGAGTCAAGTTTAGTAGAACATATAGGAGATTCACCTATTCATCTAGATTGGTGACAGATCCTTTATCATACATCAAGATGTTACACCTAACATAAACCCCTTGTGATTGTCATGTAATCAGGAAATACATCAAAGAGCAATATGTCAACCACAAGGTTAAAATGGTCCATCAAGTCCAAAGATTAATTCTTACATTATCGCAATGAGGAAATTCCATTTCGATAATAATATTGGGAATTTCCAAGTGGGTAGTTCAGTGTACTTGTTCCCCAACAAGCACCTTTATACATGCACTTGTGTCTCTATATCAATGCCCATGGAATGAGCATCCTCTCAATCCTACATCATATGCACAAGTCTCAATGGGATCATTGATATTTTATCTCGTTGATCTTTGACTTGGAACTTATTAAGACTACAATTATAGAGATAAATTCCACGATTGTCATCCTATACGCAACCATACCCCGTTGCATGTATAGTTTAGGGACTTCATCTAATTCTTGTAATAGTGAATCTAAGATGAAAATTGTCATTTCATGATATTATTTTGAATAAGATTCATTATACAAGAGTATAAGATGACCAAAGCAATTGCTTGTCATACACTACTCCGATGGAGTTAAGATGCACTTCTAGGTGCTTTCCATAACTTGTGGTTTTTTAGAATTAATATTTTAATTCTAAGAGGATTAATTAATTGGATTAATTAATTAAAATAATTAATTTATTCAACTAATCACAATAGTTGTGAGCCCACTACTAGCTTAAAGTGAACATAAGGGGTCACCCACTAAGTTGGAAAGAGTACACTTCTAGCTAGAATATATGCAAGGGTCAGATCAATTAATTAATGAAAATTAAATAATTTAGGGCTTAAATTAATTTGAGGAGTTAAATATATTTATTTAATTAAATAATCAGATTATTTAATTAGACCTAATAAGATTAGGGAGTCCATGTGTAGCTAATTAATCAATGGATATGATCAATTAACTAAGTAGGGTAAAATTAATTTAGGGAGTTAAAGTGATTTATCCAATTAAATGATATGGTTATTTAATTAGACTATATAGGGGTCCTACATGTGATCAAGTTAATTAATTGGTGGGATTAGTTAAATAATTAAATTATTTAATAGGTTCTAACATGATTAGAAAGCACAAGTGTAACCTACTAATTAATTGATTGGATCAATTAATTAAGTTAGACTTATTTAATAAATATGGATCAATTAATTAGACATAATTAAAGTCCAAGCCCAAGTTAATGGGCTTGTAGGAGGCCCACGAAGATGTTTAATTACAAGAATTAAACTTGTGGTTCATGAAGATATTCATGGAGAGATAATGATTTGGATCGTTACTTGCATCTTCTTCAGTCAGAATGCAATCAAAGGAAAGGTTTCTGAAACCTCTCTACTTTAGGTATTAGAAAACACACGGCTGAGTAATTACAAATGGGTTCAAGGATTCATGTTTCGTTACATATGTTTATGAAAGTTTTAAATTCTGTTGCTTTAACGATTTTCGGGACCACACAAACCTAAAAGAGGCTTCACTTAAATTCTAGCTTTTGTCCAAGGTAAATGACTCGAAGTTAATGTATAGATTTGTATTCATCCTTAAACGGTGGGTAGTTAGCTGGAAGAGCTTCAAGTAGGAGACGACTGCGGGTGCCACCATTGAGATTGAATACAATGTTGCATGTGATGAAACAAAAGAAGCTATTGAGGAACTTCGTAAAAGGGTGTAACACCTACTAGTCAACAACTAGATACATAATATAATTTAACATGATAGGCCTTGTGTATACGTGCGATATTTTTTATTTTTTTGTAACACTTTAAGAAAAGTTAATCACTTTTTACATGCACAAGCCTGTTTAAAATACTTTCTCACACATGTCATGTATATAGCAGGATCAATATTTATATAAAAGCACAACACCCACAACTACCACAATATTTAAAAGCAAAATATAGTATCAGTTTAAAAATATAATACAACAGACTCAAAATATAACAAACTAACAAAATAACCCAACAGGTCGTCATTCATGTACACACTCCCTCAAACACCTATAGGAGCTCCAACAGCCGCCCAGCCAGTAAAAGATGCTTCAAGCGTCGTCGTACTCACCTACAATGCATAAACTATATGAACTAATACTCAGCAAGTAAAGATTATGCATGTCAAAGAATAATCCACAGTATAAAGTCATGCAACTCAAAATGCTACGCCCGCAATGCAATTTTATGCATCAAAATATTTCTTTCAAAATCATTTCTTTCTTGGGCCGCTAACCAATGCTACTATGCCATGTACCGGAAAAGAGCTCTGTACACTGCCATTATCCAATGGCCAATAATCATACAAGCATGCAAATCCATGCATACTCATATGCATACAAATCCATGCACGCTAACCTGCAAATTCATGCATACAACTATGCAAATCCATGCATGCTTTGGTGCACTAGTAGTGGTCAGCAAAATATTTTCCTTTCTCAGAATCATACCGTGCAATACAAGATTTATCACGATACTCGTATATGATGCATGCATGTGTCAATGACAATGCCCATGTATGTATGCTCAATGGAGAGCCCTATACTATGCACATATGATTTATGATATTATATATAATTCACACATCTACTATGTCTATGCATTGTAGTTGTAAATGAATCTTTACTTACCTTTCACTTGATTGGTGGCTTAGTCTAGATTTGTTTAGTATTCATCTCTAACCTTAGATGTAAAATAGCCTGTAATATTACCCAACATCAGGCACCATTCCCAATTTGGCAAGTTGAAAGCACAAAATGGCTTACTAAGACCTTAAACACCAAGCTATCTAGGTAACTATCAAGCTTTCACAAACTAGAACCCAATATAGTCCCTCAAATACCTTAATTTCTCATCTTAAATACATGTAAATATCATGTAATTGAAGTATTATCACTATAATAGCATGTACCTAATTGTTAGAACTCAATAGCAACATGTTTAGGTTGAAACATACTAAGTTATAAAATGGGACATATTCATATTTTCATATTTTCCTGCTGTCCAATCTAGTTGCATGCTAACTTTGACATCGTTAAGCACATCCAATCACTCCAATTTTTTACCACACTTAGATAACATGTAGAGAAATATAATCATATTTTATAATTGCTTAAAATCACTGATTTACCTCAGTAAAACCAGCCCACTTATCACAGTACAAAAACTGTAAGTTCTATCATGACAGTTTTGAGTATCTCTTCAAATATCAAACAATATTTTCATTTATAACCTCTCCAAACTTATATACATCACCTAAACTCATATATAAACACATATATGGTGAAATATATAGGTTTTAATCAAGTTATTATACATATATAAAGCTTTATAAACAAAAATCAGCAAGTATACAGTTTCTGTCCCTATTGATTTTTATTGCGATTTTGCAACTAAAAATCCCTCTTTTATGAATTATAAGACCATAGATAACATCTTAACATGATTATAAAAAATAATAGAATCTTTAAAAATCATAAACCCTCAAACAATTTAAGAATTGAAATCAAAACATAGGTTAAGCTCACCTATGCACAATTTTAAGTCTCTACTTGCTCCTTCTTACTTCCCTTTGCTTCCTTCACTTTTTCTTCACTTGAAACTCACTTGGAGCAACTTATAAAATTTCATATTCAGGTTTGGGAGGTGAAATAGCTCAAAAAATAGTTTTTGGTTGTGGTTCAAGGATAGAAATGAAGAAAGGTTGAGGTGGAAGCTTGATATAGCAAAGCTTGAGGTAGCAAGGTTTGAGGTGTCAAGTGGTCGTTCAAATATGATGTTACACACATCTTATACAACTGTAATCTAGTGTTTCTTGTTATTGATTTATCTATGTACAACCTATTTTAATTTTCATATGATCGGATAATAAATTCTACCCTAATTTCTTAATCGTTCATTCGATCTCTAAATCGATTGGCATCCAATTCTTAAATGATTGTCATGTTTGCATTTCTAAAATCATATGTACCTATGGAACTTGTAATATGATACTTAAATCACATTATATCATGTCCAATATCCCAGGTATGTTAATTTACAAATATATACTATTGAAATAACTTGATCAAATTAAATTAAACCGTATAAACTTACTAGTAACACTTTTAACACTTCTAAAAATTATAACATGTAACCTAGTAATATTCATCATATTGATACCTAATTTTCTTCTTATCCCAATGTATAATTGACCATTTAGGTTAGGGAATTTGATAATCAATACCGTGTGAAAGCTTCAAAATTAAGTTTAATGATTAAAAACGATATATAAAATAAAATAAATTATATGATGTCAATATAAATGCAATAACATGTAATGCATGAATCATATTTGGCCATGTGAGTAGTAAGAGGCTCGGGTATCACATCCTCCCCTCATAAAAATTTCATCCCTAAAATTTCACTTACCGAAAAAGTTCAGGATACTTAGTTCTCATTTAATCCTTCCTTTCCCAATGGCCTCTTCTACCAATTGGCTTCTCCATAACACTTTAACCAATGAAATCTATTTATTTCTCAGCTCCTTCACTTCTCGTAACAAAATCTGTACAGGTTTTTCTTCATAGCTCAAATCTGCCTTTAATTCCTGTGGTTCATTCTTCAGAATGTGAGCGAGATTAGAAATATATTTCCTCAGCATGGACACATGAAATATATTGTATATTTGGGACATAGATGCCGGCAGATCCAGTCTGTAAGCAACATCACTAATTCTTTCAATCACAGAGAATTTGCTAATATATATGGGACTCAATTTCCCTTTCTTCCCAAACCGCATGATGCCCTTCATTAGTGCTACTTTTAAAAATACCTGATCTCCTACCGCAAACTCCATCGCCCTTCTTCGTTGATCTGCATAACTTTTCTATCAATTTTAGGCAGTTTGCATTCTTTGTCGAATCCGTGACATAGCTTCTATCATCTCTTGAATCATATTTACACCCAAAAGTTTCTTCTCACCAACTTCATCCCAGTGTATCGGAGACCTACACTTTTTACCATACAATGCTTCATAGGGAGCCATTCTAATGCTAGTATGATAGCTGTTGTTGTACGAAAACTCCCCCAAAGGTAGGAATTTACTCCACTGACCTTGGAAGTCTAATACACAGGCTCTGAGCATATCCTCCAATGTCTGTATTGTTCGTTCAGATTGCTCATCCGTCTGAGGATGATATGTTGTACTGAATGATAACTGTGTTCCCAAATTTGTGTAAACTCCTCCAAAAAATAGATAAAAATCTTGAATCTCTATCAGAAACTATAGACAATGGCACACCATAAAGTCTGACAATCTCCTGAATGTATAATTAGGCATAGCGATCCATGGAATAGGTAGAACATATGGGAAGGAAACGAGCAGACTTGGTCAATCTGTCAATGGTAACCCAAATAGCATCATGACCCTTAGTAGTCTTTGGTAAACTAGTTACGAAATCCATAGTGATCCTTTTCCATTTCCATTCTGGAATGAGTAGAGGTTGCAAAGTCCCTGCGAGTCTTTGATGTTTGGCCTTTATCTACTAACATGTTAGGCATTGTTCCATGTGCCGGGCGATGTCCTTTTTCATACTTGAACACCAATAATGCATTTTCAAGTCTCTATACATCTTGGTAGCCCCTGGATGTACCGAATAAAAGGTTGAATGTGCCTTTTTAAAATGTCTTCCCAAATGTTATTAATTTTGGCACACAAAACTGCCCTCTAAATTGTAAAATATAATTCTGAGTTATCTTAAATTCAGGACACTTCCCTGCAGCAATATTTTCTCATATTTATGAGGTATTCATCATCTCGCTGTCTCTGTTTGATCCTATCAATTAGCGTAGGCTGAAGCATCAGGGCTGCCAACTTTGCCTCTATTACTCCTGTTTGTAAAATCTCTATATTCATTTTCTGCAACTCATTCAGTTTCGATTTCTGAATTAAAGTCATATCTATTGTACTTTGTGTGGATTTTTGGCTCAACGCATCAGCTACAACGTGTGGATAATAAGCATCTTGCATGAATATTCATCTAATTAATACGCATTATTGGATTATGGCATACAGATAGCATGATTGCACGAACATGAATAATTGTTACTATATGCTCCAGTTATGCTTTAACATGCATTATTACATAGAATATGAGATTAAACTTTTGTTTCTTGATTTAACATATTCCTTAAGTGCCTTTTTGTAGTGAAAAACTCGGTATCTCAGTTAAGGAAGATTGATGTGTTAAATGCCATGAAATGAATTATTCGTATTATTCCACACTTGTTACATTCTAAAGTAATTATTTGCCTAAATATTTGCTTTAAATATGTTACATTTGGCTAAGAACTAAAAGTATGCAAAATGGTGCAATTTGATTAGTTGGTTGACTAGGTTGTATGAAATCATTTTAAACTGCATTGCACTTGATTATAACACCAAAACATTAATTTGTGTCATTTCCTTAGCCCATGAATGTGGCTTTTGGCATGAGAAAACACCAAGCATGATGCAACCAAACATCACTCTCCACTTACCCCTCTTTGAAAGGTAAAAGAAATCATTTTCATCCATATTTCTTGTGGAAGCACCTAAAAAACGACCAGCCCTTATTCTCCTAAGTTTATTCCAAATTTCTACACTCTCATACTCACAAAAATTGAATTCAATTCATAGAAATCCATAAAACACAAACTAGAACAAGTTTCTACCCTTTTTAAGCTTGAAAACTGTTGATTTTGGAGTTTAATTCCAATCTAATCAAGGTATATTCTTTTTCAATGTTTCTTATGATGAATTTATGGTATCTTTGATGGTTACATATTTTAGTATATAAATTATGAATGAAACCTCAAGTGGGATAGATTTGAAACCAAAAACCAAGCTAGTTAAGGTAGTTTCTAGCAAAATTGATAGTTTTGTTAAATATGCTTAATTTACTTATTTCTATTAATCTTGTAATGCTTATATTATGTTTGGAAGTTCCTATGAATGATTGAAAACTATAGCAATTAGTTTACTTAATTGAAGGTTACAATCAATTTAAGTTAGAACCGAGTTTACATTAGGTTAAATTGGATTGTGAGCATATTTTTGGGGCTTCCCTAATAATTATGTTTGAATTATTAGTTATTTAATGACTGCCCTAATGTTTAATGTCTTGAATTAGTAGTAAAATATGGAGTATGCATTGTTTTAAAGGTTATGTAATTGATATGAAATTATTTACAAAAGATTGAAAAATGTATATAAACTTTAACTAGAATAGACTAAATAATTTATAAAAAGGATATTAAATGGTATATGATTTGATTATGTTAGGTTTTTAACACATCCTATCTTCCAAAGAGATTGATCTTTTCACTTACCACAAAGTGGACTTGAGGTAAGTTGAAGCTTTCATTTGCTGTATCACAAGAATCATATAATGTTTGTTCATATTTTAATGTGATTGTTATTGTTTGTCAAATGATGTAATGTTTGATGAATTTATGATTCATGAAGCATGACACTATTAAGAATATAATGAAGTTTTTGAAAAGGAAGTATTGGTACTTGATTGATGGTCGGGTAGACAAGGGACGCGGGAGGGACCGACGGACCCAATAAATGGTGGCAAATACTTGAAGTTGAAAAACCAGTATAGAAAAGCCACAATGAATGAGATAGAATACGGCTAATACCTAAGGTTGAAAGACCAAGTATGAAAATCATGTATTAGTTCTCTTATTGGCCAATCATTATGAACAGGTTCCGAAAACCACGGTTTATCACTATTAGTTAGGTACCACACTTAAAGGGCCTTAAAGAATGATTTATGAAAGAAAGTTATTAAATTGAATAATGCATTTAATCATTTATGTGATTTGCATTTACTCTATTTGTTATTGCATTAGTTTCACCTTACTGAACGTTTAGCTCATTAGATTCATGTGATACAGGTGGAAATGTACAGGTTTAGGGGTTGACAGAGTTTCTAGAGTGGTCAGACAGAGATTTGTTCATATGTCATGTTTCGAGCTGTTTTATAGCATATTTTAAAAACTCTGTTTTGTTTTTGAATAAGCCACTCTATTTGGTTTTGTAAACAGATGTACTGAGTTTTTGATTTATGTAAATGGTGTGTTTAAAATGAAATAAGACAACAAATGAATTCAAGTTCTTTCTCTTATAACCAAACAGGAGAACTTTTATCAAAATCATAACTCTAGTATTGATGAAAAGTTAACATTTCTTTATTTAACTGTATTAGCTTGTTTAGGTTCTGTAGTTAGGTTAAGGGTTATTACAATATAAATAGTGTCTCCATATTTTAAGCGCAAATACTACAGCAGCAAGTTCCAAGTTGTGCGTGGGGTAATTTTTTTTGTACTCTTTAAGTTGCGTGGACACATACGCAATTACTTTGCCATTCTGCATCAATACACATCCTAATCCATTCTTCGATGCGTCACTGTAAATTACGAATCCTCCAGTACCTGATGGAATTGAGAGAATAGGTGCTGAAGTCAACCTCTTTTTCAGCTCCTGAAAACTTTCCTCACACATATCCGTCCATCTAAATGTTACCCCTTTTTTGGTTAATTGTGTCCATGGCATAGCAATCTTGGAGAACCCCTCCACAAATCTTCGGTAATATCCAGCTAAACCCAAAAAATTGCACACCTTCGAAGGATTAGTAAGCTGCATCCAGTTGTTGATAGCTTCAACTTTGCTTGAATCTACTGATATTCCCACTCCTGATATAACATGTCCCAAGAATACCACGCGATCCAACCAGAACTCGCATTTCTTGAATTTGGCGTATAATTGCTTCACTTTCAGGACCTCTAGTACTTGTGTTAAATGTGCGGCATGCTCTTCTTTAGTTCTAGAGTAAACTAGAATGTCATCGATGAATACAATAATGAATTTATCCAAAAACTCCTTAAACACTCTGTTCATCAAATCCATGAATGCTGCTGGAGCATTAGTCAGTCCAAACAGCATCACTAAAAATTCATAATGCCCATATCTTGTACTAAATGTCGTCTTAGGGATATCCTCTACCTTTATTTTCAATTGATGATACCCAGAGCGTAAGTCAATTTTCAAAAATATTGCGGCACCTTGAAGATAGTCAAATAAATCATCGATTATGGGTAATGGATATTTATTCTTAATCGTGACCCTATTCAACTCTTGATAATTGATACACAATCTCATGGTGTCATCCTTCTTACGTACAAATAGAATCGGTGCTCCCCAAGGTGAAAAGCTCGGTCTGATAAATCCCTTGTCCAACAAGTCCTACAATTGTACTTTCAATTCTTTCAACTCCAAGGGAGGCATTCTGTAGGGAGTTTTAGAAATTGGAGACGTTCGTGGTTGTATGTCAACAACAAACTCTATTTCACGATCTGGTGGTAGTCCTAGGAGATCATCTGGGAATACTTCAGTATATTCCCACACCACTAGTATTTCACTCAGAGTTGGTGGGTGTTGCTCCTCAATATTCATGACACTCACCAAGTACCATTCGAAACCATCATCAAGTGATTATTGTGCCTTCACTACTGAAATCATAGGGAATCTGAAATTCTTCACAATGATGGCAAATGTGAAAGACTCTTTTCTAGAAAGTTGAAATGTCACTGTCTTTTTCTTACAGTCGATAGTAGCCCAATACTTTGACAACCAATCAATGCCCAAAATAACATCATAATCATTCATATCCAGTATAATCAAATCAACATGTAATTCTCTACCTTCAACCAGTATAGCATAAGCTCTCAAAATCAAATCGGTTTGTCTAGCATCTCTAGAGGGGACTGTTACACTATAACTGATTTTTGCTACCTCTGGTATTCTACATAACCTCTTCACGTACTCTGTGGATGCAAATGAATGTGTGGCTCCAAAATCAAATAACACAAGTGTTGGAACACTAGAAATATACAGTTTACCTGTCACCACCGATGGATTTGCCTCTGCATCCACCTTGGTCATGGTGAACACCTTAGCTGGTACATTCCTTTGGCCGGTGTGATTTTGTTTACCTTGGCAAAATTTATCAATATGTCCCGCCATTCCACATCGAAAGCACATCCTGGTATCTATATAGCAGCCTCTAGTATGTCGATTATCATATTTCTTACACAGCTTCTGGCATCGGTGCTTTTTTTTGTTCGACCCGTGGCCTCTTACTTTGACCTTCTTACTATTGGCCTCATTCTTCTTGAAATTTAAATCTCAGCTTCTATATTTGGATCGGCTTCTGCATTTGGACCAGCATTTTTTGCCCCATAGTCTATCTCTGTCACTGTTGTTTGAACTGCTGTCGAGCCTTCTATGCACGAGCGATTCTCAATTCAGCCTATTCTGCCACTAGCACCCTCTTAGCTACCAGTGAAAATGTCACCCCTTGAGTACCCGCCATATTCACATCCCGGTATAACTTTGGCCTCAAACCCTCCAAAAATCTCTCTACTTTCAGTGCTGACCATGTGCGTAGTAAACCTAGACAGTTGTTCAAATTTACGAATATATTCCTCAACAGTCATCGCTCCTTGTCGTAGTTGTATAAACTCGTTCATCTTTATCATGTGAATTAGGGCCGTGAAATATTTATTTCGGAATAACTCCTTGAATCTGTCCCACCTCATGGTAGTAATGTCCTCTATGTTGCTGATCATGTCCCACCAATGGCTTGCACTATCGCGAAGCATGAAAGTGGCCCAAATTACCCTCTCCTCTACTGGCACCCTACTGTACTAGAACATGTTTTCTAGGGTCCTCAACCAATCCTCTGTAGTGATAGGATCAATAGCATCCTCAAATGTTGGGGGATCCAGCCTCCTAAATCATTCTCCCACCATATATATATAGTCCGCCTACTGTTGGTTTACCTCCACCCATGGTTGCTCACCATTATTCCTCTGTCGAATCAATTGTTGAATCTGTTCGGACTGTTGTTCAATCAACTATGTTAACCAGTTAATGATGGTATCTCAATCATTAACCAGAGTGGGTGTCTCAGTCCTCTGCGCTCTAGCACCACCACTGCTCTCACTACGAGTTCTCACCATTTTGCAGCGCTGTTTTATACAAGTTTGACAACATATGGCCAATATAATTCATGAAATATGTAATGCAATATATGATAATGTAAAACTTACTGGCATGGCTGCACTCCGAAAGTTCTAAGTTTGTGTACATGGACAGTCTACAAGACCTCAAATTGGGCTCTGATACTACTCTATAACACCCACTCCTCAACAACTAGATATATAGTATAATTTAACATGATAGAGCTTGTGTATACGTGCGATATTATTTTTTTTTTTGTAACACTTTAAGAAAAGATAAATCACTTCTAACATGCACAACACTGTTTAAAATACTTTTTCACACATGTCATGTATATAACAGGATCAGTATTTATATAAAAGCACAACACCCACAACGACCACAATATTTACATACTTATTTATAGTAAAGTTTTAAAAGCAAAATATAGTACGAGTCTAAAAATATAATACAATAGACTCAAAATATAACAAACCAACAAAATAGCCCAACAGGTCGTCATCCATGTACACACTCCCTCACACACATACAGGAGCAGCCGCCCAGCCAGTAAAAGATGCTTCAAGCATCGTCGTACTCACCTACAATGCATAAAATATATGAGCTAACGCTCAACAAGTAAAGATTATGCATGTCAAACAATAATCCACAATATCAAGTCATGCATCTCAAAATGCTATGCCCACAATGCAATTTTATGCATCAAAATCATTTCTTTCTTGGCCCCCTCACCAATGCTACTATCCCATGCACCGTAAAAGAGTTCTGTACACCGCCATAATCCAATGGCCAATAATCATATAAGCATGCAAATCCATGCATACTCATACATATGCAAATCTATGCACACGAACCTACAAATCCATGCATACAACCATACAAATCCATGCATGCTTTGGTGCACTAGTAGTGGTCAGCAAAATATTTTTCTTTATCAGAATCATGCCATGCAATGCAAGATTTATCACGATGCTCATATATGATGCATGCACGTGTCAACGACAATGCCCATATATGTATGCTCAATGGAGAGCCCCCTACTATGCATATATTATTTATGATATTACATATAATTCACACATCTACTATGTCTATGCATTGTAGTTGCAAATGAGTCTTTACTTACCTTTCACTTGGTTGGTGGCTTAGTCTAAATTTATTTAGTATTTCTCTTCAACCTTAGATGTAAAATATCCTGTAATATTACCCAACATCAAGCACCATTCCCAATTTGGCAAGTTGAAAGCACAAAAGCGCTTACTAAGACCTTAAACACCAAGATATCTAGGTAACAATCAAACTTTCACAAACTAGAACCCAATATAGTCTCTCAAATATCTTAATTTCTCATCTTAAATACATGTAAATATCATGTAATTGAAGTATTATCACTCTAATAGCATGTACCTAATTGTTAGAACTCAATAGCAACATGTTTAGGTTGAAACATACTAAGTTATAAAATGCGACAGATTCACATTTTCATATTTTTCTACTGTCCAATCTAGTTGCATGCTAACTTTGACATCCTTAAGCACATCCAATCACTCTCAAATTTTTACCACACTTAGATAACATGTAATATTTTATAATTTCTTAAAATCACTGATTTACCTCAGTAAAACCAGCCCACTTATCACAGCACAAAAATTGTAAGTTCTATCATAATAGTTTTGAGTATTTCTTCAAATATCAAACCATATTTTCATTTTTAACCTCTCCAAACTTATATACATCACCTAAACTCATATATAAACACATATATGGTGAAATATATAGGTTTTAATCAAGTTATTATACATATATAAAGCTTTATAAACAAAAATCAGCAAGTATACAGTTTCTATCCCTATTGATTTCTATTGCAATTTTGCAACTAAAAATCCATCTTTTGTGAATTATAAGACCATAGATAACATTCTAACATGATTATAAACAATAATAGAATCTTTAAAAATCATAAACCCTCAAAAAATTTAAGAATTGAAATCAAAACATAGGTTAAGCTCACCTATGCATAATTTTAAGTCTCTAGTTGCTCCTCCTTACTTCCCTTTTTCTTCACTTGGAACTCACTTGGGAGCAACTTCTAAAATTTCATATGGAGGTTTTGGAGGTGAAACAACTTAGAAAATAGTTTTTGGTCATGGTTCAAGGATAGAAATGAAGAAAGGTTAAGGTGGTAGCTTGATATGGCAAAGCTTGAGGTGGTAAGGCTTGAGGTGTCAAGTGGTCGTTCAAATCTGATGTTACACACATCTTATACAGCTATAATCTAATGTTTCTCATTATTGATTTATCTATTTAAAACCTATTTTAATTTACGTATGATCGGATAATAAATTCTACCCTAATTTCTTAACCGTTCATTCGATCTCTAAACCATTGGCATCCGATTATTAAATGCTTGTCATGTTTGCATTTCTAAAATCATATGTACATATGGACCTTGTAATATGATACTTAAATCACATTATATCATTTCTAATATCCCAGGTATATTAATTTACAAATATATACTACTGAAATAACTTGATCAAATCAAATTAAACCGTATAAACTTACTAGTGATATTTTTAACACTTCTAAAAATTATAACGTGTAACCTAGTAATATTAATCATATTGATACCTAATTTTCTTCTTATCCCAATGTAGAATTGACCATTTAGGTTAAGGGATTCGATAATCAATACCGTGCGAAAGCTTCAAAATTAAGTTTAATGATTAAGAACGTTATATAAAATAAAATGAATAATATGATGTCAATATAAATGCAAATAACACGCAATTAACATGTAATACATGAATCATATTTGGTATGTGAGTAGTAAGAGGCTCGAGTATCACAAAGGGTAGGTGTAGTTCCATTTGTTGTTCATCTAATACTATATACTATGATAACAATGTGGTAATTGCACAAGCAAATGAGCCAATATATCTCATCAAAGACCTAAGCACATCATGAGACGATACCACTTGATCAGGGTAATCAATGGTACAGGTGACATCAAGGTGGAGAGAGTTGCCTCGATAGAAAATATAGCAGATTGACTAACTAATCTCCTAGTGCAAAGGATATTTGAAGGATATTTTGAGAAGATGGGCTTAAGATACATGGGTAATTGGCTTCGGATGGATGATTGGTAGAGTAGTGCCCGGCATGCCACTAGTGGCCACTATTACGCTCTTGTAGAATTTGGTTTTATTTGAAATAGATTAATAAAATGGCACTTCTTTATCTTCAATTATAGTTAGACAATTCAAATAAGTCCCTAGACCATACTTATCTATGGGGTATAATTGTGTATGTGATGGCGATCATGGAATATTCCTTTATGACGTTAGCCTTAAATTAGTTTTGGATTGAGAGTTCATCGAGATGGGATATTGATAAGCCCATTAAGACTTGGGCACATGATATATGCTCGAAAAGATGATGTCTCGCTCCATAGGGGGTCGGCGTAGGGATGTTAGTTCATGTGTGCTGATGCTTATTAGAGAACAAGTACACTGAATAGGCATATTAGAAATTCTCAATTGGAAACATTGTCCTCTGAATGAGAATTTTCTAATTACAATAGTGTAACAATTAGTCCTTAGACTTGAGGCACGAAGTACTCTTGTGCACAACATATTGCACTTTGATGTATTTTTCACTTTCTTGACAATCACAAGAGAAATATGTTAGGTGTAACATCTTTATGTATGGAGATTAATCGAGAAACTCATGAAGACACAAGATTGTAAGTAAGCATGAGTATTTAGACACAAGACTGGTGGACTTGCTTAAGGGATGGATACCCAAAAAGGGAAGATGATTGGATTCCTTGCTAGCCAGTTTTTAATCTAGGGCTAATGATCTAAAACGTTGCATACCGTACAACAGTAAGAGTGCTTATTCAGGTATAATTGCAAAACCCTCATTTTCAACTTTAAAGCGGGTGATAAGAGATGCAAACCAAATAATAGAATTAGTTTCTTAGGATTGGATATTTCATTGTTATACATGTGTTTAAATTTTTAAATTTTCACTATGTACCCATCCCGTGATATACGAACCCTACAAATTGGCAGCTGAGTTAAAATCATCTCAAAATCATTCTTATCAGTAGATTTGTTTGCTTCTTGAAAATTACTTTTCAAAACCAGCCTCATAACTTCTCACGCACTTGTTATCAAAAGGCACATTTTTTTAAAGAAAAATTCAATGAGATGCATTGATTATAAACATTTTTACCTCACCCGTTATTATTTTTAACCATTAGTAAGTAGTACACATATATCCCTTATGATAGGATTCAATGTACATTTTTAGAAGCCATTTTGTCTTTTCAAAAATGTCATATTTTCAAATTTATTGAGAGACGAAGAGATATACAAACTTTTATATCGATAAACAGTGCAACTAACATTTCTATTTTTCTCATATCTGAAAAGGCAAATAAGCTTTTTCTATATCTGTAAAACTCTTATCAGTTTATCCTAACTCTCAAATCTTATCACAAGGCCATCACTTTCACTTATAAATATTTTTATTCTCAAGTGTTCTCCATAATGAAATACTCATGTTTACTAACAATCTTGTGTCTTCATGAGTTTCTCGATTCCATATTGAACCTCTAGGAAATACTTAAAACTAAAAATGATAAGCCAGAGAAGAAGAGAAGCAAAACAAAAGCCAGAGAAACTTTAAAGAATTAGAATGGTGTTTACTAAAAAAATTGAAAATAAAAACCTAGTAAATGAGGCACTCTTGTTGGAAAAAAAGACGAGAGCTACTAAATGAAGGAGAATCCACTCAGTAGCAAAATTCCCACATTACCTTTGGATCATCTCCCACATTAATGTAAGTAGATCATAGCATCAAAGATCAAAAGGACTTCCAAAGCTTGTATTGTGAGACTTGGGTAATGGTAGGAAAATATGAAAAATTGTAGCTAAAAATTACTCATTTTACACAATCTTACTAGAACATTTATGAATGAGCACCAACTTCTTCATCAATTTCTTCATTTTTCTTTATTGAACATCTCATTTTTCTTCTTTTTGATCTTGGATTACCCCTAACTTATTTCTTTTGTTGTATGTAATGGGTTCTATTCATCTTAGGAAGTTCAAATCATACACCTCAATTCATAATCTCTTCATTTTCATTATTTTTCAATCTTTTCTTCTCTTTATTTTCATTTTGTTGTTTTTGTTTTTTAAATACAACAATTCATTCAAAAATGATTATGTAAATGAGAAGAAAAAGGGTTAAAAATTAGAATTTTTTATAAAGCTTGATAATGTATATGGGGTGTCCAAAGAATTGTTTCAATAGACACAAGAGGAGACATTGGGGAATAATTCAAGTATAAGTGGGCTTCAAGGGCTCAAACGGTCCAAAAATGACCTAAAACATCTCCCCAATGCTATGCCACCTAGAATTTCACCTCAACTAGTGATCAAACAAGCTCTAGAGGCTGGTGGGATTATTTAGAAAATAATTAAACCTTATAAACTGTCTCTAAACAATTAAATGTAACTCAATAAACTACTTAGTTCATCAAGATTCACAAGACCTTATAAAGTAAATAAAAGCAATTTTTTTATGTTTAGTCATGTAACAACGTACATATTTTATTATTCATTTTTTTTTCAAACATGCACATAGTTCATCACTAAACTTGACAATCAATAAACTAAATAAGTCAATGAACTAAACTCAACATGCTACAACAAGCATTAAACTTCTCAAGCAACAAGCAATTATCCTAGACTCCTGAACTCCTCCCCAAACTTAATATAAGCATTATCCTCAATGATTGAAAGAATTGTAAGCAACTAATTATGTAAATGAATCTACCTCAAGAACACCAACAACCTTTTTAATGAAAAACCTCTCGGAAGGCTTTTGATAGCTATTAGTAGCCATCTTCTTAAGCAAAATATGGACTTCATCTACTATCTTAGACATTAAAGTCCCACCTACGGCAGCATCTATTATGGTTCAAGTTTGCCCATTCAAACCATTATAGAAGTATTGTACCTACTGCTAATCCTCATAACCATGTTGAGGACACCTTCTTAGAAAATCCTTATACTTCTCCCAAGCTTTATATAATGGCTCAAAATCTTGTTGGCGGAATTGAGCTATCTCACTTTTGAGTTGAAGTGTCTTGCTTGGTGGAAAGTACTTAGTAAGAAATTTTTTTATCATATCATTCCAAATTAGTATGCTACATGGTGCAAAAGATTGTAACCATAGTCTAGCTTTGTCTCAGAGTGAGAATGGAAATAAACAAAGTCTAATGGCATTGTTGGGCACTCTATTCATTTTGGTGGTGTCACAAATCTCCAAAAACATGGTTAAGTGTGAATTAGGATCCTACAACGCACTTTCTCCAAATTAATTCTATTAAACCATGCTAATGAGAGTCAGTTTAAGTTTCAAATTATTAGCAAAGATCGGTTGTCAAGCTATCCCGGAGTAGTTTTAGTTCATGATTGGTTGGAAATAGTCCAGGATAGCTCGTTGTGGTAGCGATTGTTACAATGAAAGATTGGCGTTCACATTAGCATTGTTGATGTTATCCGCCATAGCTTGATTGTCAAATATTTTTATTGCTCTAGTTGCTCAAAGAGTCCGCTCGATTTTTTTATCAAAATAACCTAAGTCAAGACTCCTAGCCTTATGCATACAATTACATATAATCCAATACAAGACAAGACAACATCAAAACAATCTAAGCTAAAATCAAGACTAAGTCATAACAATATTAATGCAATTATGATAAAACAATCCCCGACAATAGTGCCAAAAAATTATTCATGAGATATTTTACAAATTGTAAGTGCACGGTGTCATGTTTTAATACGATGGTGAGTTGAGTTGAGTATCCACAAGGATTGTAATAAAAAATTGTATCAAATACTGTAGTTCAAATAGTCTAAATTTAATCTAGAAAATTAAGTGATAATTGGTAAACAAAGTATAGTAAGACAAAAAAAAAATGCAAAGACAATAGTGGAGTTCTTAGAAGCAATACAACAAACACCTTATGAGCAAGAAATTCTAGAGGAATGACTCACCTAATTATCACCTAAATTCTTCCTTCCAAAATAAACAAATTCAAGTTAACAACACATGTAAGTTAAGAATTTCTAAGCTCATTAATTCCCACTCTCGAGTGTCGAATTGACTATGAGTTCTAACATAAATTTCAATATCTCTAAAAAAATTGAAGAATAAAACTCTATAAAAGTTTAATAAATTCTTCTTCGAAACTTCAAAAGTTTCATAAGCTTCTCAACTCTATGATTCTTAGGTTGTGTTATCCTTATGATCATGTATAATCTTCACTCTCTCGAGTATCGAATCTCATATATTAAACATTCTCCATTAATGACCAAATAATCAAGATGCAATACTAAACAAGATAACATAAATAAAATGAATAACTTAAACTAATATTATTTGGAACTCAAAACATAAGATCAAATAAGGTTACATCATCCTCTAGAAAGAAAAATTTAGTTCTTCATGGATGAATACAACTTCAAGAAATATATAAGAAAGAAAATGGAAATTGTTCACCAATTTGTGAAGTGAAAGGAATGGTTGAAGCTCTCCTTGTCTCCAAGAATGGCCTTTGTCCCCAAGAATGGCTTCCTTCTCTCCAAGCCTCCAATGCCCCCTTGGTTGATAACAATCTTTCTTTTTAACTTTTCAAGATGATTCTTCCCTCAAGAGTCTTCCAAAAACCCTTGAAATTCTCTCTTTTCTTGGCTTTTCCCCTTTTTTCTCTCCACAATTCCCTTTTCTTAGCAAGTTGTAGTCCTTTTTTCTCCAATAAACTCCATTTGCTTAGCAAGTTGTAGCCCCCCAAGAGATCTCCAAAGTCTTTTTGAAAGTTAGCTTTTATAATTTTCCACAATTAATGTCCAAAATCCGAGTAAAAAAAAATGCACTTTCAGAATTTTCAAGTTTGTTTAGCACCTAGGAGAGGAACGGTGCCTAGGCACCATATATTCTATTTCAACACTTTAGATAGCACCTAGGTATAAAAGAACAGAGGCTAGGCACCATGTATTCTATTTTTAGCAGCTTCAGATGGCGCCTAGGCACGAAAGAATGGCGCCTAGGCGCCATATATTCTATTTCAACACTTTGCGCCCAGGTTCACATAGGATCATCCTTCTTGCAAGCCATTATTGAGCCTTTTCTAGTCTTAATTAGCTTTTCATGTCTTTTAATAAATTGTATCTCTTTGTTTTCTCTTTCCATAGACATTTGAATTAACTCGATATGATATTTGTAAAGAGAGTTATACCTAATATATCTAGATGTATCATATCAAAAAGTTTTAGTCCAATTCTGACATTTAAACTCAATTTTTCTTATTGAAATCGAAATAATTAGATCTTGTGATAAACATGTAGAGTTATATCTTGGCTTTCCAATGGATCAAGGATCAAATCAATATGATATTTGAGCAAAGATATATGATTGAAATAGCATATTGCCATCACTAGTACCATAATGCGGATTCTTCAAAATTTCAACCAAGTTTTATTTCTTTTCATTTTCTTCTCCTTTTTCCATTACCTACAAGATTTCAAACTTAATGCATAAAAAGTAACATAAACACTTGAAAATAAACCAATTGTTAATCAATAGGCATATAAATTATTGGTATAAAACCAACTTATCACCTGTATTTTACTTGCATGTGTATCCACACTTCTCAAGTGTTCTGCGCAAGAAAATATTCTCGCTACTAACCATCTTGTGTTTCTGTGAGTTTTTGGTTTCTCATCAAACTTTCAACAAAACATAAAACTAACGGAGTGAAGATAAAGAAGAAAAGAAAAGAAGAAAAAGAGAAAAAATCATAAAATATTTATAATGTGGAAAAGCAAAAGGCGATTCCTTGACAAGGACATAATAGTAGATGCTACTCAATCCGAGGCACTATCGTTGATAAAAGAACTAAATGTTAGAGTAGGATGCCCAACGCCTCAATTAGATTGGGTGTGTACTCTTTTTCTTTTGTAAAGACAATCTTATTAGGATCATATCAATAAAAAGTTATTTTCTTTATCTTATGTCATGTATCTTTTATTTCTACACATTAGATAAAGTCCTTAGACCAATTTAGCTATGGGGCATAGTCACGCATATGATGGCGATCATGGAACATGCCTCTAAGGCTTTGGTCTTAAATAAGTTCTGAATCGAAAGCTTTTTGAAATGGGACATCAAATAGATTAGTTAGACTCCCACATATGATTTATGCTCGTAAGATAAGGATATCGCATTCTATTGGCATTGGCGTAGAGACGCAAGTACATGTATGTGGGTGCTTGACAAGTACACTGAACATAGCCTGCAAAAAATTCTTAGCTAGAGGTTTTGCCTATCGAAATAAGAATTTGTGTGTTGTGATAGTACACAACTAGTTCTTGAACTTGAGGCATGATGGTAGCCTTATGTGCATCCTGCAGGACTTTGATATATCTTCTAATTGCTTGACAATCACAAAAGGAGTATGTTAGGTGTTGCATTAGTGTGCATGGGGGTTTGTCAGTAACCAACATAAAATTCGACACTTGTCTTTTTAAATAAGAGAATTCCCTCTGTTTTCATAGTTCGTAATTCAAAGACCTTAGCCAAGGAATAATGAATCGTGATTCATCAAAAATTATTATAACTTGAAATGAGATCACAGTTATGGAATCATTTAGGATTTTAACTTATAATCTATGCCCTAGATTCAATCGGGAGATTAGCTGTCAAAAGGACCTATGTGTATAGTACTTACAACTAAAATAAGTTTACTCGTTATTTCACCTGAGACTAGTTTGCCATGATTACTTGGTAGGTGTTTTCATGGAATATAAGGTTCTTAGAATTAAGGAGTTAATTCCAAGTGGGTTAATTAATTAGAATAATTCTTATTCATAAGTTACAAATATTGCAAGCCCACTATTAGTTTAGTAGTGAACCTAAGTAGGTCACATATCTTTATAGAAATCAACATTTCTAATTTTGAAATTTATCCAATGGTTGGGAATTAATTAATTAATTAATTAAGGGTTCTATTGAATTTAATGGTTGGGTGCACCACGCGCAACAGTAGCGCGCGCGACCAGCAGTCTTCATTTTTCTGAGCCCATTTTTTTATTTTCTAGAATATTAAAATTAAATTTTAATTTTAATAATTTCTGAAAAATTATTTTTCATAGAAAAATTATTTTTCAAGCAATTAAAAATTATCCCAAGTCAAAAATTGCATTTAACAACTTGATAAATTTACATGTTTTGATAATTGCATGTAATGTTAATTATAAGCATATATAGGATGATCATAAGTTATTGGACCAATGTGATTGGTTTTATTTATTATTTTTGGACTTTGAAGGCCTGTGAGTCTCTTATTCCATCTATGTAAGATATTTAATTTTCTGTAAAGAAAGTAGAATAGATGGTGAGATGTTTCTTTTTCTTTGGAAGACGAAGAAGAATCAAGAAGGAGGTTTCAAAGAAGGCCCATGTTTGTACGGGATACAATTATGTAATAGAATAGGTTATATTCCTTTTTATTATCCTTAGACTGACCTTAGGCCCATTTTTGGATCAAATAAACTGTATAGGACTGGTTCATGATCATCCATTTATTTATATATTAGATGCATGCTTAGGATTTTATTTAATGCTTTTATGCTTGCACAATGATATTATGATGTTATGCATTAAATAATCAACCTAATTTAAATTATGATAAGGTCTTGGATAAAATTAAACCCGACTTAATTTACTAAGATTTAATAAAAAAAATTTTACAAAATCCGATTTCAAACAAAAATGGACAAAATAGGTAGGACCTATCGTTCCATGCCTACCATCAAAGGTAGAGACATGACGACTGTTCGTGAAATATATTTCCAAACTGTAAGTGTACGGTGTCAAGTTTTAATACAACGGTGAGTTGAGTATTGTATCTACAGGATTTGTAATCAAAAATTACATTAAGTACCATAGTTTAAATAGTCCTAATTTTATCTAGAAAAGTAAAGTAAGATAAAAATGCAAAGACAAGAGTGGAGTTTTTAGAAATAATATAACAAACACATTATGAGCAAGATATTCTAGAAGAATGATTCACCTAATTTTCACCTAGGTTCTTCTTTCCAAAATATACCAATTCAAATTAACAACACATGTAAGTTAAGAATTCTCAAGCTCATCAATTTCCTCTCTTGAGTGTCGAATTAACTATGAGTTCTAACATGAATTTCAGTATCTCTATAAAAATTCAAGAATAAAACTCTACAAAAGTTCAATGAATTCTTCTTCAAAACATTAAAGGTTTCATAACTTCTCAACTCTATGATGTTTAGGTTGTATTATCTCTATGATCATGTATAATCTTTCCTCTCTCGAGTGTCGAATCTCATACATCAAACAATCTCAATTAGTGGTCAATTAATCAAGATGAAATACTAAATAAGATAACACAAATAAGATGAATAACTTGAACTAATATTATTTGGAATTTAAAACATAGGATCAAATAAGGTTACATCATCCTCTAGAAAGAAAAGTTTAGTTCATCATGGGTGAATACAATTTCAAGAAATAAATAAGAATGAACATGAAAATTATTCACTAATTTGTGAAATGGGATGAATGGTTAAAGCTCTTCTTGTCTCCAAGAATGGCTCCTTGTCTCCAAGAATTACCTGTTTTGATTTGTAGAAAATGGAATGGGTCTTCCCTCCAAGCACCCAATAGCCTCCTTTGGTTTCAAGAACTAATCCTCTCATATGCCCTTGGTTGATGCCCATCTTCTCCTTTTAACTCATCTCAATGATTTCTTCTCCAAAAAAATCCTAAAATTTCTCATCTTTTAATGGCTTTTTCCCATTTTTCTCTCCACCAATTTAGTGTATCCCACTGGAGCATCACATGGGTAATGATGTATAGGTGTTTCTAATGTGTATATCTCATAAAAATGCCATCCATTGCCACTTGTCGCAAAGAAAACAATTAGCATCTTTTTGGTTAGCAGGATGGCACCTAGGCACACTATTTTAGCACCTAGGTGCCTTGTATTCTATTTTGGTAGCCTTAGATGGCGCCTAGGTGCTGTTGCTGCTGTTTTTCCCTCCTTCACTTCAGTACTTTTACACTCTTCAGCCCCTTACAACTGGTTTTTGACCTCTTTCGAAGATTAATTAGCTTTTGATGTCTTCTAATGAATTGTATCTCTATGTTTTTTATTTCCAAAGGCACTTGAATAAATTAAATATAATAATTGTGGTAAGAGTTATACCTGCAATACTAAGATGTGTCATCCCACAAAATATCAGCCCAGTACTAACTCTTGAACTCGATTTTTCTCCTTGAAATCGATAGAATTAGATTTTGTGGGAAAATACAAGTTATAGAAATATCTCTTAGCTTTCTATTAGTTCATGAATCAAGTCAAAATTATATTTGAGAAGAGAGTTATGATTAAAATATGAAAACTGCCATCAGTCGCACCACAATTCAGATTCTTCAACATTTCAACCAAGTTTTTGGTTTCTTTCCATTTTCTTTCCCTTTTGTCATTATCTATAAGATTTCAAACTAAATGCATAAAAATTAACAATAACACTTGAAAACAAACCAAATGTTAATCATAAGGTATATAAATTGTTGGTATAAAACCAACTTATCAACGACCGCTACCACACTTGATCACTGGCCATGAGTTGTGGGGTGGTCTTGTGTTGAAAAGTTGTGATCTCTACCAAGCATTGAGATGCTCATGAGATAGAATCATCATTATGTTGGCCACGAGTCATGGGACATCTTGATGCTCTATCTACATGAATGTTTGATGGGTATTGTTTGACACTTAATACCATATGGGCTCATAAAATTAAGGTATACGGAAAGAAGTGGGGCAAAACAAACTTGAGGGTTGTATAGTGAAACAATCGTCAAAGAGTTGACTACCAATAGAAATATTTTATGGGCTCATAAAATTAGGTTATGAAATATTTCTATTGGACCTCAAGCTCACTAGGAAATTTAATTTCCCGAAATTCCATTAGGGGTGATGGAATTTGAAAAAAATAGTGGGAGACATTTAGTATTAAAGACCTTATATTAAATGAATATGTTTTTCCCATAGTTTATTCATTTTCTGCTTCGTTCATGTTTTGTAGATTATTCCACTAAAATGGCAAAGAATCCACTTGCAACAATCCTTGAACAAAACAAATTAACTGGACTTAACTTTGTTGATTGGTTGAGAAACCTTAAAATAGTTCTTCAATTTGAGAAGAGGGTATATGTCCTCGACGTCACACCTCCTTTGATTCGTCCGGAGGATATTGCTTCAGAGGCTTATGCAGATTACCTATGTTATATTGATGATAATCTGCAGGCTCAATGCTACATGTTGGTATCAATGTTAAATGAGCTGCAGAGGTAGAACGAGGATCAAAATACTGCTTATGGGATCTTCCTTCACCTACACGAGTTGTATGGTGAATGCACTTGGCAGACAAGATATCAGATCTCAAAATAGCTTTCCAGATATCGTATGACTGAGGGCTCTATAGCCCATGACCATGGATTGAAGATGATAGCCCTCATTGAAAGGCTGGCATCCCTTGGAGTCATTATGGAGAACGAACTCTATACAGATCTTCTGTTGCAATCTCTACCTCTATCATTTAACACCTTTTTTGTCAACTTTAACATGCACAACATGGAAAATAGTCTCACTGAGCTTGTGAACATGTTAAAGACGGCTGAGTCAACCATGAAAAAGAACAAGCCAGTTCTGCTTGTTGGATCTTCTTCTGGATCAAAGGCTAAAAATTCCAAGAAATGGAAGAAGAAAGGAAAGGGTTCCTCTAAACCCAACAAGCTAAAGGCTAAGGGCGGTGTCAAGAAGGTTTCTTCTTAAGCCAATGACAAGTGCCATTACTGCGACAAACCAAGGCGCTAGAATAGAAATTGCAAGGTGTATCTTGCAAGCCTAAAGACTTCAGGTATATATTTTATTGAAGTTAACTTGTCTGTTAACAACTTCTTGGGTATTAGATAACAGTTGTGGCTCATATATTTGCAATGATTTACAGATGATGATAAGAAGTAGGAAGTAGAATAGAGAAGAGACGGTCCTTAGGATGAGGAATGGATCAAGAGTTGCTACATTAGGTGTAGGCAACGTTAATCTAGCTTTTAAAAATAGTTCTGTAATAATTTTAAATAATTATTTTTTCGTTTCAGATATTATTAAAAACATTATCTTTATTCCAGTTTTAAATAGAGAATATTTTAGATTTACCATTAAAAATGGAAATTATTCTAATTTCAAATATTATAATTTTATCTATTCGGGTTCTTTGACGAATTATTTATACATTGTTACTCCCCATAACCTTATTTTCACAATTCAACAAAATAAAAAAAAATTAGTTAATCATAGTTCCATGAGCTTATAGTACACAAGATTATGGTATATTTATAAGAAAATGATTCACAAGTTAGCACAATTGCTTAATCTAAAGAGTGGGCAAGAACTGCTAACATGTGAATCCTGTATCAAATGAAAGATGACCAAATCTCCATTTCTTGGACAAGTTGAGCGAGTCAAACATCTATTAGATTTGATCCATACAGATGTATGTAGGCCACTAAGTGTTAATGCCCATAGAACTATAACTACTTCTTAACCTTTATCGATAACTTTTTTAGGTATGGTTATGTGTTCCTTTTAAGGTACAAGTTTGAAGTATTTGAAAAGTCCAAATAATTTAGAACTGAAGTAGAGAAACAAACTGGCTTAAGTATAAATATTTTTCAATCTGATCGAGGAGATGAATACTTAAGTATAGAGTTTTTAAACTATCTAAAAGAGAATGAGATTCTCTCACAATGGACTCCTCTTGCTACTCTACAACTCAATAAAGTTGCAGAATGCAAAAATCGAACCTTGTTGGACATGGTTCGATCCATGATTAGCTTCACTACTTTGCCTCTTTTATTATGGGGCTATGTCTTAAAAACAGAGGCAGTCGTACCCAAAACACCATTTGAGATGTGGTGTGTAAACACACCTTCCTACAAATACCTTAGGGTATGGGGGTGTGTTGCTTATATGAAGTAACAAGTGGGAGATAAGTTGGATATGAGACCCAGCTTACAAAAGTTTGTAGGGTATCCAAAGGAGTCTATTAGATACCATTTCTATGACATCGCGGAACAAAGGGTGTTTGTTTTGAGGAATGCTACCTTCCGTGAAGCAAAAATTCTTTCAGAGGGAAGTGGCAAGGTCGTAGAACTTAAAGAGGTTCAAGAACCAATGAACACCCCAACTGATGCAATAAATGGTACACCGGTTGATGCTGGACCCTCTGAGGCACAACCTCTTTGTAGATGCGAAAGGGTCTCAAGGATACCTGAGAGGTATGGCTTTTTGTTAGAGAATGAAAAAAAAAAAGAAACTCCCCTTCGATAATGATCCAAAAAGCTATAGAAAGGCGAAGTTTGACATCGACTCAAATAAATGGCAAGAAGCTATGTAGTCCGATATGGACTCCATGTACTCCAACAAGGTATGGACCTTGGTAGACCCACCACAATAAATTATTCCCATTAGCTGCAAATAGGTCTACAAGTGGAAGCTTGGAGTAGATGGAGAGGTGGTGACCTATAAAGTACTATTGGTAGCAAAAGGTTATACTCAGAAGTAAGGAATTGATTATGAGGAAACTTTTTTGCCAGTAGCAATGCTTAAATCTATTCAGATATTGCTGTCATATCTGCATATTATGACTATGAGGTATGGCAAATGGATGTGAAGACCATTTTCCTTAATAGAAACATTAAGGAAGAGATCCATATGAAGCAATCAGAAGGCTTCATATCTAGTGGGAGCGAGCAAAAAGTTTGCAAGCAATCATAATCCTTCACAAAGTTTTAACCATCTTCTTTATCTCATATTCAACTTCTTTTAGGTAAAGAAATACTTCAAACTCTTATGATCTGTGTATATCTCACACTTCTCACCATATAAATAATGTCTCTAGATTTTCAAGGCAAAAACCACAGTAGTAAGTTTCAAATCATGGGTTGGGTAATTCTTCTCATACTCCTTCAATTGCCTTGAAGCATAAGCAATAACCTTCTCATTTTTCATCAAAACAGCACCCAACTATTTTTTGAAGCATCGCTATACACCACAAATCCACTAAAACCTATTAAAATGGTAAGAACAGCAGTTGTAGTCAATTTATGTTTCAATTCTTGAAAACTTCTTTCACAAGCATCGGTCCACAAGAAGTTCACATCATTTCTTATCAACATTGTCAATGGAGTTGCTATCTTTGAAAACCCCTGAACAAATCATCTATAGTACCCTGCAAATCCCAAGAAACTCCTTACTTCTGATACATTTGTTGGTGTTGGTCACTTAATGACAGCTTCTACCTTACCTGGATCAAGGAAAATACTATTCTTGAATACTACATGACCTAGGAATACCACTTGCTCAAGCTAAAATTCGCACTTCTTGAATTTAGCATACAAATGTTTTTTCCTTAAGAACTTGCAACACAATCTTCAAATATTCCTTGTGGTCTTCTTTATCCTGTGAAAAAATTAGGATGTCATCAATAAACACAATCATAAATTTATTGAGATATTGTTTGAATACCCTATTCATTAGATCCATAAAAGCTGCAGAGGCATTGGTTAAATCGAAAAGCATCATTAGAAATTCATAATGTCCATATCTTGTTCGGAATGCAATCTTTTGTATGTCTTCTTCATTGATCTTCAATTGATGATACCAAGAACGCAAATCAATTTTAAAAAATATTGATGCTCCCTGCAATTATTCAAACAAATCATATATTCTTGGAAGTGGATACTTATTCTTAACTATTACGTTATTCAACTTTCTATAATCAATCCACAACCGCAATGTGCCATCCTTCTTTTTCACGAACAACACAGGTGTTCCCCAAGGAGAATAATTGGAGCAAATAAAACCCTTATCAAGCAATTCTTGCAATTGAACTTTTAACTCTTTCAATTCTGTTGGTGCCATTCGGTGTGATGCTTTAAAAATAGGAGTAGTCCCTGGCATAACATCAATCATAAATTCAATCTCTCGATCTGATGGCAGTCCTAGTAAATCATCTCAAAATACCTCAAGAAATTCTCTAATCATATCTACATTTTCGGGCTTCAATTATGCTTCGACTGAAGTGTCTAGAACACTTGCTAAATATCCAACACAACCTTTATTCAACAACTTTTGAGCTTTCAAAGCAGTTATAATTGGTATGGATAGTGACAATGAGGTACCAATAAACACAAACTATTCTTCTCCAGGTGGCTAAAAAATTATAATATTCTTGTTACAATCAATTGTTGCATGATATTTGGTAAGCCAATTCATACCCAGAATAACCTCAAAATTTGGCATTGGTAAAACAACGAGATATGCATAAAGTGTCATATCACTAATCTGAATAGAACAAGCCCTTAATATTTGGTTGGAATCCATTTCTTCCCCAAATGGAACGGTCACACTATACCTTACTTTTAATAAATCTGGTGTAATGCCCAATTTTCTTACAAATGCACAGGATGCAAATGAATATATAGATTCTAAATCTATCAATGCAATTGCAAGTATCCCAAAAAATTAAAATAGTACATGTGACTACATCAGCATCTACATCAGTTTATTCTTGTGTCATTACATAAACTCTCCCCTAAACTCTTCCCTGCATTGCTGGGCAATCCTTACTATATGTCCAAGCTTTTTACACTTAAAACAACGATTACTACCACTAAAGTATTCCCCAAAATGATTCTTCCCATACTTAGCACATTTAGGCCTTTCAACTATAGTAGAAGTCTTCCCAACTCTAGGACGTTTTTCATTCCCTTGGTTTATTTTTGCTCTCCTTTCTTCCACTGGTTCAGATTTCTTGAAGTGAATACTTGCTCCTTTTGTTGATGGAATTTCTCAATCTCTTTATCATCTAAGTCAACCATCAAAGCCTTGTCCCCTAGTTTCCTAAACTTTGTTGCTGAGGACATTCTCACATCTCTTCTAATTTTAGGATTAAAGCTCCTCAAGAAATGATTCATCTTCTCATTGTTGTCTCGGGCGATGTATAGCACATACTTGCAACCCTTTTCAAATTTTCTCACATAATCACATACAGACATCCCTCCTTGTTATAACTCCAAGAATTATTTTACTTTGAGTGACCTGACATCTCTGGTGAAATACTTATTATAAAAGATTGTTTTAAACATCTCCCAAGTTAGCTCTTTCATATTCACTACAAACTTAGCTCCTTCCCACCAGGTTGTAGCATCGTTCTTCAATAAGAAAATTGCACAGAGTACCTTCTCAACATCATCAATTCGCATGTAGTCAAATATAGTATCCAAAGATTTCACTCATTCCTCTGCAACCATGGAATCAGACCCACCATTAAAATCAGTAGGTTCCATCTTTCTAAATTTCTCATACACAGCTTGTGAAGAATCCTGTCGAGCTTGTGGTGGAGGAAGTCGTTCATTCTATTTTTGATTTCTTTGTTGCATATCTAGCAATTGTTGAATCTGTTCACCATGCATTCTAGTCTGTTGTTGAATGAGATCAGTCAAATTATTCACCAAACCATGATTACCCTCATAATCATCTATTGTCTTTCTTTTTGGTGTCATGACCTGATATGCATTGCCTAATCTCATTCCATTCATTAGACAATAATAAATGTCAAATCATGGCAATAACATGAAATGAAATATAATCAAATAAACATAAAGGCAGATAAACAAATAGTTGACCGAGTTTTCTAGCGATGATGTGTTCATATACCTTCTTCTGTCTACATGAACGACTAAACCTCCGTTCTGATACCACAAATTGTAAAACCCCTTAACCTAACTGTAGAACCTAAATAAACTGATACAGCTAAGTCAAGAAATGTTAACTTTTCATGAATACTAGAGTTATGGTTTTAATAAAAGTTTCCCTTTTTGGCTATAAGAGAAAGAACTTGAATTCATTTGTTGTTTCATTTCATTTTAAACACACCATATACATAAATCAAAACTGAGTACATCTGTTTACAAAATCATAATAGAGCGACTTATTTAAAAATAAAATAAAGTTTTCAAAATATACTACAAAACAACTTGAAGCATAGCATATGAACAAATCTCTGTCTGGCTGCTCTGGAGACTCAATCAACCTTTAAACCTGTACATTTCCTGCATCACATGAATCTAATGAGCTAAAGGCTTAGTAAGGTGAAATTGATGCAATAACAAATAGCATACATGCAAGTCATATAAATAATTAAATGCATTATTCAATTTAATAACTTTCATTTATAAATCATCCATTAGGGCCCTTGAAGTGTGGTACCGAACTAATAGCGATAGACCGTGATTTCAGAACCTATTCATACCTGTTTATAACTTTTCGAATATAGATGTCATATCAATATTATTTTATTGTAGTTAGTGGGATATATTAGGATATGAAAATATTTAAACATTGTAATATGTTGGGGAAATAAGAATATTATTTGCAAAAAATGCAAGGGATAAATATATTTTATTTTAAAAAAAAAATGCAAGAATAAAAATAAAACCAAACTTAGCGAAGCCTTTTTCAGCCTATATAGAGGAAAATATCATCATCACACTACATTAACATTCCACTCGGTTGTTATATAGGCTTAAAAACTAATTAATAGACATCAATTCCAAAGATGGTCCCCTTAACAAGGCTAGTAGTACAAGAGGAGTTTTTCTATTAGCTCGGATACAACCCTATTAATTTACTTATAATCATTAAGACTACATTGGGCTGTGGTTCACTGCCCACTCCCATTACATGTCATGTTCATGGATGGACCCAAGAATCTCACCAGTCTAAAAGTCTATTCATTTGGGCACATCAGAAATATTTAGTAAATTCAAAGTTGTCCTATTCATTTGATATTGAGCACCTTTTAAGTTAGACAAATGCAGTCTTAAACAAGGCTAAATCAATGCTTTACTATTTTAATCAAGCAAAAAGTTACATATTTAAGCCAATTCTCAAGCACTAATCAATTTTAAATGCAAACAGGTTACTTCTATATTGACACTAGACGTGATCAAAATACCTTTCCCATTACTATGCCTCCATTAAAGGAGGGCCATATATATATATATAGCAATATTGGCAACAAATATTTCTATACCAAGACGATTTGTTCACACAGGTGAAGAACTAAGCTGAAGTTTTTGTCACTTGGCCGTACACCTTCCAATCAGAAAAGCCACCAAAGAATTGGTCACGACAACGCTGGAAACTTCTCTGGATTTCTTACGAAATTCTCCACTTGTTTCTGCTATTAACGATGAAGAGACAATTGCACTTAACTTATCATATGTAGCCATTATTGAAAAAAAAAAAAAGATGCCAATATTATCAGAATGGAAGAGCTGGCTTCAGGTAATCAATTTAACATAATTTTTTCCTTGTGTGTGAGTGTGTGTGTGTGTGTGTGTGTGTGTGTGTGTGTGTGAAGTATTCTAATAAATCATTGAATCAAGATAATTATCAATAACTGATCAAGTACAATAAATGATCATAAAACAAAATGGTATCAAACAAAAAAGGAAATTAGATTAGCATGCACATTTTTGATGGGAGTTGTACCAAATTCTCATAATTGCAGATTATTGGAGGCTCAACATTCGAAAGTTAACATAAGTTTGAGTAGTAATGTTGTACACGTCACTGAAGCCATCACTTTTTTCGTTGGATTAGATAATGGACTAAAATAACTCTATGAACCATATGTAAGTTTGAAGCGCTCCTTCAGGTAGTCACCACTGCGGATTGGGGCAAATCTGCAGAGAGTTAAGCCATAACATCAACGACCTTTAGCAAACACAAGAAATGCAAGGGCATCAACTGTGCAAATATGGACAGGAAAATTAAATTCACACTTCAATTAAACCAACAATAAATATTCAGACACTACAAAGTTACATTAAAAATGAACATGAAAAACTCAAATCTTGCATAGATAGTCTTTTATTAGATCCAAAATGATCCATCCATCCATTCAAATATGACTTTCATTAATTACCTTTAGAAAAGGTTTCTCGGGAATTGATTCAAATTGTTTACATAAAAGAAGTCTGCCAGAAGTAAAAGATTTTTGCACCTTCGATAAGCTTTGTAACTCAGCAAACTTTATTAGTCAATGCATATTAAAAATGTTTAATCCTCAGGCAAAATCTCATTTCACCATTTCATTTTGGTTCATCACCTGACAATTTTCTGACCAAGCCTCCTCATAAGTTTATGAATAAATTTGAAGAAGGCATTTATCTTCTTGAAGAAATTGCATAGGCAAAAAGTTAAGACAAAGGCTTAGCTGAACAAATTTATAAATGAATATTATTCTAATCAAAGAAGGTGCTTAATAAAACTCACATATGAAGGCTGAAGACCGAAAACTTAATCTTTTAGTCTTAGATCACAACAACTGAATCTTTAACGTGAAAAAAAAACCCAGATGAGGACCAATAATATTATTATCATAATTGAATAAAAATATTATTTATTTGTTAAGATAAACTACACTATTGTTATTAGTAGAACATTATTATATAAATTTTATAAATATTAATATAACATTGTTTATCAGTATATGTTTAGTTATACAGTCTCTTATACTTCACTGGCATCTTACACTATATAATGAGCCTGTAAATGCATAAACTTTTTACATTAGATTCCTATTTTCTGTTCAATGATAATACGAGAATGATTATTTCTATTGTTTAACTTGATTTAAACTTGGCCTAGTTAAATCAAGTAGTAACACTTAAATGTCATCAAACAAGCTGGGGCAAATAAACGCTGAATACATTTAGTTGTAAATATTGTATGTTGTTATTGTGCAAAACCAAAGTTTCTGAACATGCTTGTCCATACCTAGGAGGAGTTGACTCACTGCAGCAACTCTTTAAGCATTCCACCATACAATCTGGATTAGGATCCAAAAAGAAAGCCACCTAAGTCAAATTAAAGGAAGCTAAACTTAGAAAATTAAACCAACCTCAGGCAGCAATTCATGAGGATTTTTCAATATCAGCAATTATAGTGCATTGAATGGTTAACAACGTTGATGATCAGTATGAGCTTTAGGTAAAAGGTATCAGATAAACTCTTTCGCAAGGTGGCAAAGTCCACAACCAATTTCAACTCAAGCATGCTCGCGCATAGGATATTGATCATGAAACATACCTCTACAACTTTGGTCATAAATTAGTTCCAAGCCGAGAGTTCATTGAAATGGATATCGATAAGCTCAATAAGACTTGTACACACAATGTATGCTCGAAAGGAGGACTCGCTCCATAAAAACTGGTGTAGAGACATTAGTGCATAAGTGCGGGTGCTCGTTAGATAATTAATATACTGAACTACCCTATTTGAAAATTCTAAATTGAAAATACAAATTGTCGAATAAGAATTTCTAAATTACGGTAGTGCAAGTTGATTCAAGCACCTCATATCAAAAAAAAAAATTCACTCAAGGTTCCACGTGTCACCCCTCAAATAGTATCTACACATTAAAATATACGTAAAATATCAAACATATGCTAATAAATTTGATATCACTATTTTAGTCTAGAATTTTAGTTTAGTTTAATTATTAATTGAACTCGATGAAGAAAGAATTAAACTTTTGATAAAAAATGTGGAACCTTTTTTATGATTGAACAAGAGGGAATAGCGAGAAAAAGATAGTGGCTTTCTGCTAAGGGTGGCTGATTTGTAGCAAGCTAAAGTTTGCTACAAATCAGCCCTTGGGTGTCCTCTTATAGGATTCAAGTCCTAACCCTACTATGGTATAGTCTCTTCTTCCTTATTCATCTTCCTTGTGTTCACATTTTGTATTCACACGAGGATTCCATCATCAAATGGGAAATTTTAATTCTTCAACTAAATTTCCTAATGGACTTCCTACAAGCCCATTAATTTAGGCTTGGGATTAATTTAACTAAAATTCAATTTAAATGATCCTATCAATTGATTTAATTTATCATATAAATTAAATAAGCCTAATTAATTAATTAATACAATCAATTATTCTACTTGGGCTTCATAATCTCTATTAGATCAAATTAAATAATCCTATTATTTAATTTAATTAATTTAGGCCCAACTTAATTAATCACTATTAAGTGATTTAATCCAAGTCTTTAGATCATTATTATAGATAGAAGTAGACTTACTCAACTTAGTGTGTGGCCCATTGAGTTCACCTAACTGAGCTCACAGCTGTTGGACTTAATTAAACAATTAAATTGATTAATTAATCTAATTAATCATTTTAGAATTACCACATTAATTCTAAAAACCCATAAGTCATGGAAAACACGTAGCAATACATCATGACTACCTAGATATAGGTGAAAAATAACCAACCTACTTCCTATTATGTGCCACGCAAGTACAGTCCTTCCGTCTACTAATCTTCTAATTGAGTCAAGGGTATGAACTATAAATCGAAACTCTATTTGGATTAATAACTATGATTCATTCCTAGACTCTATGACTCGTTGATGAATATTACTTCTAATATTAATCCAACTTTGGCCAATTAGTTATGTGTCCAAAACCGAGGAAGGTATAGGAGATTCAAATATTCAACTAGATAGGTGGCGAATCCTTTATTGGCCACTTATTAATCTCAATATACAAACATGTTATACCTAATATATTTCCCTTGTGATTGTCAGACAATCCAAGAATATATTAAGAGCTCTCGTGCACAAAATTACAATAGTACCTCAAATCCAAAGGCTTAGGTATAACTCGCGAGTCCACTTTTAACTAAGAGGGTAATTTATCGATTACCCCGATATACTATATCTATTTTTATTTAATTTTAAAATTTCTGTTATATTAGTATTTAGGTACATACAAACCCAATAGTAGGTCTTTTAGAACAAAATCGAGGAACAAGGGATTGTGAAAGGAAAAAGGCGAGAGTGGTAGCTAAAGTGTATTCATAGGAAGAGGGTATAGATTTTGATGAAACATTTGTCCTGCAATCAAGATCTTTCTCGCTTATGCGACTTACAAAGGCATCATAGTGTATCATATGGCGATAACAACCTGGTCCAAAATGGAAAGTTGTGATAGGCTCATAAAGTGTGAAATTTCTGACACCTCCACGAGTGCAATTCTACATGTTTTTGCCTTATAATTGAATACAATTGTGCGTCATCTTGTGATAATTATGTGTAGGGACCAAAATTGAAGAATAGAGTGAAAATATGTTGAAAATGACTAAGTTTGAGATAAAATCAACCTCACGTCCCGACACCTACCAAGGGAAAAAAATTGAACAATGAGTGAAGGATCTTCCGCACCACAACACCCTAAGGTCGCACCGCGATGAGCAAAACTTGGATAGAAGCTAACAGCATTTTAGGCACCGTGATAACCCAAGGTTGCGCCACCATGCGAGTGGTCCTAAGCAGAAAAAAATATGCTGCAGATTTTGAGAGACAAATGGCAATCTAAGGTATAACATGAAATCTTTCTTATTATATACCACTACACCCTCACACACCATATGACACTCTATTAGATACACTATACACGCACAATTACATCACACAAATGAGAGATACACATATGCTTACACATAATTTTTGGAGCAACACACATATGAGAAGGGAGAACACATAATTCATCATCCACACACACTGCACACCATAATCTACACACACTTTTCTCTTTATTAAAATACTCAATTCTCCCATACAACTCCACACACTACACCAAGAAAACACACCCATTACCAAGGAGCTTGGGATTTGAAGACAAGAGAAGGAGCTTCATTGGGTAATGAAGATTTTGAAGAAAAAATAAAGAATCACTTCGTGGTTGTAATATTCTACTTTAATTTCTTCTTTCATTTTGCTTAGTTTTGAGAAATTTGTAAGAACCATGATGTTGGAAAACACTTGGTGTTTGTTTAATTTCATATGAGCTAAACCACTTTTGTCAATGCTAGAAAAGCCATTTTAATGGAGTTATGAGTTGATAGTTATATTGTGATTGGAATGTTATTTTTATTGTGATATATACTATATTTTTAATGCTTCTTGAGACTGGCCGATTTCAAGTTGATTGCAATTAAGACCAAGAGGTGAGGTTGTAGCAATGGATCAGGTAGTACGTGCCACAGACCGACCCCTATAGAGATATAGACATAGGTACATGCGGTAGTCAAAGGTGTTAAAACCGAAAACTTGTGGAATTTACAAAGTTCAAGGCACTCTTAGTGGGACAGCCTGTAGTTAGAGATGGCGCCGGTAGCCTACTAGGGATAGATTTGGTCCGACTCGAGAGAGAGCACCAATTACATTAGGAAGAACCGTCATCGCACAACCTATATCATTTCCAATCACAATTGAGCTAGATTCATAACCACATAGGACGGCTAACCAATGCCTTGACTCTCCTAGTATTCAATTCAATCCGTCAATCTCCTTAAGTTTTAGTTGCTTTTGTTAAATTTAGCAGTTGTTGCATTTTAATTCAATCACTACTACAATCATTTAGTCAAATATAGCATAGGTAATCTATATTTGGTACTTACAATCCACTCCCTAGGGATACTCTCTTCTACTCGCTCTTTATTACTTTTTAACATCATGCACTTGCTGTTTGTTACCACCAACTAAGTTTTTGGCATCATGCTGGAGAGTGTGTTTTTGTATGATATCAAAGTTGATTGTTTAGTTGTAGTTTGACCATTTTATTTGCTTTATTTTTTGTTCATTACTTTCGTTTTTATTTTCTTTATTTCATTTTTCTTTGTTTAAGTTACTTTAAGAGTTCTTGTTTTTCATTGTAGGCATTCTTGGACTATGATTCGATCATCTACATGGGATCTTGAACCATACGACCCAAAAATAAAGAGAACGCTTCAGTTGTTGACAAGGGAAGCGAAAGAGGAAAGTATGGCCAACAACAAGCGAGATGTGGGGAATAAATCATTGTTGGACTATGCTAAACCTTTGATTAACGGGACTAGTTCGAGTATTAGGAGGCCGACAATACAAGCAAACACTTCTGAGATTAAACCGGCGATCATTCAAATGATACAAACTTCGATACAGTTTGGTGGTTCACCGAGTGACAACACTAATGCCCATGTAGCAAACTTCTTGGAGATTTGTGACACCTTTAAACACAATAGAGTGATCGATGATGCTATTAGGTTGAGATTGTTCCCATTTTCTTTGAAGGATAAAGCGAAAAGTTGGCTTAATTCATTGCCTACCGAATCAATCACCACATGGAAGGCCAGAGCACAAGCATTCCTTGCAAAATATTTCTCACATTCCAAAATAACAAAAATGAGGAACGACATCACCACATTTGTACAATTTGAGTTAGAGTCCTTGTATGAAGGTTGGGAAAGGTTCAAGGACTTGTTGAGGAGATGTCTGCACCATTTTACCCAACTGGCTTCAAGTGCAATCGTTCTATAAATAATAACTGCATATTTTAACATATTTTAGTATCAATTCCTTTATACTTTCCTTGTTTTATTCTTGTTAATATCATAGTTTTATTAATGTTTTGTGTTAGGAATCAATGAACAAAAAGAGATAAAAAAGAACCAAAATGAAATCAAAGAAGACAATACTTTTCGTGAGCAAGTTGGGAGATAATATTTTATTAGATCAAAGAAGCATCACAATTAGAAGAAAAGGGCCATTTTTTCCTAAGTCCATCAAGTGTAAATCAAAATATATGCAAGAAATCACTTGGACTTTCCAAGTAATTATTGGCCTTGCATTAAATTCAAAATAAACATATTTTCAAACTTGTGCAATTTTTATAATTTGAGCATAAATCCATGTTAAAAAATCCTATGGACCTGAAACTTTCTTCATTTGAAAGCTAAGAAATACAACTACAACTTTGTTGTTAGAAGCTCAGTCCAATTCAGTCTTGATTATAGCAGAAAATTCGTCCAAGTGTGTGTATTGGAAGAAATCTATCTATGCTAACACATCTCCTTAAATCAAGCATAACTTTCTCCCTAGTAAGTTGGAATTAATTGCTTTAAGTTGGAAAATGAAACTAACAGACGAATCTAAAACTTTCATGTTGATCACTTTTTCAAAATCAGTTGATTGCAAGGAGAAAAATGTATGACAAAATTCAGATCTGAAAAGGATATATAAATTTAGAACACATTCAAAGTTAATTTGGAATGCATTTAGAGTGAATTTAGAGATGTCAATATAAGCATTTTTTTACTATAAATAGGGGTTTTTGGATAGCATTCAAGACACATTAAAACCCTCATAAAGGGAAAGAAAGTTTTATTATCATCTTTCTTTAGGCTAAGTTTCCTAGTAGCAATAGAAATATATTCTCTAATTTTTCTTCTAATTTTAGTCTTTTCTACTTTCATTATATCTTTCTAAATTTCATTTAGCAGAGAAGAAATGGAGAACTTCTTGATGGAAGAAGAGGAACGATTATAAAGGTGCATAATATTAAGATGTGTTGTATTATTGTTTTAATTTTTGATTGAAATCCTCCTTATTTTGTGGTGATTCTTGATTTATGTATCTCTGTTCGTGAATATTTTGCAAACTGCAAGTGCACAGTGTCAAGTTTTAATACAACGATGAGTTGAGTTGAGTATCAACAAGGATTATAATAAAAAATTACATCAAGTACCGTAGTTCAAATAGTCCCAATTTTATCTAAAAAATAGTGTGATGATTGGTAAACAAAGTAGAGTAAGATAAAGAATGCAAAGGCAAGAGTGGAGTTCTTACAAGCAATATAACAAACACCTTATGAGCAAAAAATTCTAAAGAAATTACTTACCTAATTATCGCTTATGTTCTTTTCAAAACATACCAATTCAAGTCAACAATATATGTAAATTAAAAATTCCTAAACTCATCAATTCCGTCTCTCGAGTGTCGAATTGACTATGAATTCCAACATGAATTTCAATATCTGTATAAAAATTCAAGAATAAAATTAAATATACTATTATCCCATCCTTATTCTAAAAATGATTTGGAGCTTAAGAGATATTCCATTGACAAAGTAAACTTGCAAAACAATTTGAATTGGAATAAAAGATAAGTGTGGGGGAGTTTCTCTTATAAAAAAAGCCCAAAAAAAAATAGTCGCAAAGTGTTAAAAATATTATGAGTTGCAACTAAAAATAGAATGTTGCAAAATCAATAAGAATGATGAAGAATGGTTCAATTCAATAACAATTGGCCCCAGTGTTGAAATTCGTGGAGTATGAGAATTCTTTTGATAAACTCTATGTCTTTAATCCAATGAAGTTTTTAGAACATTTGTTGTATCTTATCCTTTTATTTATTAACCACATTACTACCCTTTGGCCCCATTACAACTTTGTTGAAGATCTTTTGATTTTGTGTGGTGCCTTCAGTGTAGTGGAGAGTTGTACCAAAGGATGAGTCTATGATGTTCAACTCTTCCATTAGAGATTGGGTGATGATTTTTGTGAGGTTCTTGAAAATTCACTTGTTTGAAGCATGCATGGTTTCGTCACTGTTGACATTAACTATTCACACACACTTGAGTATGCTTATTGTGGAAATATATTAACTTTTGAATGACTAAAGATTAGATTCAACACTTGTTTGATTTCATTTTCATATTACTTTGTTGTTTCCTGAAAATAAAGGTTGGAAGTTAGTTATCATGTGTATGTGGATATCACCGCTGAAAACCCTCACGAGACTATAACTTGTCCTCTATAGGCCACCTAGGGGTTTAAAGATTTGTTGCATATGCTAAATGCAATCGTAATTTTCTACGAAAGTGGATTAGGTTAGGTTTGTTTTAGGTTTGTTCGAGGATGAGCAAAGTTTAAGTGTGGGGATATGTTCAAAAGCCATATGGACCCAAATCTTGCTTCATTTTAAAGCTAAGAGATTCTACAATTTTGTTGTTGGAAGCTCAGCCTAATTCAACCTTGATTATAGCAAAAAATTCGTCCAAGTGCGTATATTGGAAGGTATCTATCTATGCTGATACATCTCCTTAAATCAAGCATAATTTTCTCCCTAGTGGTTGAAATTACGTGATTCAAGTTGGAAAATAAAACTAACAGATAATCTACAACTTTCATGTTGATCACGTTTTCAAAATCAGCTGATTGCATAGAGAAAAATGTATGAAAAAATTCGAATCTGAAAAGGATATGTGAATTTAGAGCACATTCGAAGTTAATTTGGAGTGCATTTGGAGTGAATTTGGAGATGCCAATTTAAGCACTTTTCTACTATAAATAGGAGCTCTTGGATGGCATTCAAGACACAAAAACCCTTAGTAGGGGAAAGAAAATTTTAATGTTGTCTCTCTTTAGGCTAAGTTTTGTAGTAGTAATATAAATGTATTTTCTAGTTTCTCTTCTATTTTTAATCTTTTCTATTTTCATTATGTCTTTCTAAATTTTATTTAGTTGAGAAGAAAGGGTGAACCTCTTGATGGAGGAAGATGAATGGTTATAAAGGTGCATAATATTCAGATGTGTTGTATTATTGTTTTAATTTTTGATTGAAACCCTTCTTGTCTTGTGGTGATTCTTGATTTATGTATCTCCAATGACACAACAAATAATTAGGTTCATTTAGTTTATTATACGATTTTACCCCACCGACTACTAATGTGAAATTTTAATTTGTTGTAGACAAATTTGTACATAAATACGTAATCTCGTAAATAAGTGTTGGCGTTAAAACCCTCCTTGTTTTGTAGTGATTTTTATTTATGTATCACCAATATAGCACATCAAATATTTGGGTTCATTTAGCTTATTGTATGATTCTATTTCATTGCCTGCTAACGTGAAACCTTGATTTGTTGTAAAGAAAGGTGTTCATAAATACTTGATCTTATAAACAAATATTAGTATTAAGAGATAATTTGCAAATAGTAAGACAATATCATGATTACCATAATGCATGATCTATTTCATAACATCTTCCCATTGAAACATTCATTATGTATAGATTACAATTGTGATATTTAAAAGAGGTAAAAAGAATAAAATAATCGTTCCTCTATCCAAAACTCAAGAGCATATCCCTAATCCTCAATACTTTTATTACTTTGATTTTTTAGTTATAACATAAATTTTTCTTTATAGTATAATCCACATTCAACCCATCTTTTAAAAAATATAAACCCAAAAACATCAAACTTTCCTATGAATCGACCTCGGGCTCTCAAGAAGTTTATTACTTGACACAACCTGCAGTTGGGTTTACAACCTTAAAGTTGTAGCAATAATAGTGTATCACCCGCCAACCGAGTAATGATAAATGCAACGGTCGGAGTCACAATCATGAGAAAAACTCTAAAGGAAATATACGAGTTATTAGAGAAATGGCATCTAATAGTTACCAATGGCAAACGAATATAAGTTTGGGGAAAAGGGTAGCATAAGTGCATAACGTCCACATATTATGCAATCTTGGCTCAAATCAAAGTATTTGCTAAAAAGATAGATAATATAGGTGCTTCGGCGATGAAAG